>NC_069475.1:7667818-7719754 GCF_026875155.1 Cherax quadricarinatus | reverse complement strand
GTCTTAAAGACGGGGCAGGAACTTAAAGACAGTCAGGGGTCTTGAAGACATAGGGGTCTTGAAGCAGTCAGGGGTTTTGAAGATAGTCAGGGGTCGGGGAAGACACCCAGGGGTTTTGAAGAAAACCCGGGGGTCTTAAAAAAGACAGTCAGGGGCCCTTAAAGCAGCCAGGGGTTGAAGCGTCGGGGGTCTTGAAGACAGGCAGGGATCTTGAAGACAGTCAGGGGTCTTGAAGACAGTCAGGGGTCTTGAAGACAGTCAGGGGTCTTGAAGACAGTCAGGGGTCTTGAAGACAGCCAGGGTCTTGAAGACAACCAGGGGGTCTTGAAGACAACCAGGGGTCTTGAAGACATCCAGGGGTCTTGAAGACAGCCAGGGGTTTTGAAGACAGCCAGGTGGTCTTGAAAAAAAACCAGGGATCTATTGGTAATCCCCCTTAGGGTATGCGGGGAGGCAGTTGAACAGTCTCGGGCCCCTGACACTTATTGTATGGTCTTTTTAAGTGCTAGTGACACCCCTGCTTTCTTTGGGGGGATGTTGCATCGTCTGCCAAGTGTATCTCAAGGTGTAATCCTCGACTGCGACAGAACACAAGAAGAAAGGCAGAAACTGAGAGAGTGGAACAAAGGCGAAAGGAGGAAAGAGGGGATGGAGAAGACAGACAGGAGATCCCAGACCCAGGAAGAAGATCAAATACAGCCCCCCTCACAACTTCCTATAGAAGCCTCCCAACCAGGTCAACCCCAGTGCAACCAAACATTTCTAAATCAAAACACCCATGCCACATCCAATGCCCCCACCCACTACATTACAAACTCCACTCCCACAGCAACAACCCATAGTTCCTTACCAGGTCTCTCACTTCCCCAACCCCCAATATACCTCCCAGACCACAGTCTTAGAAAAGAAGTTGAAGGTGTGGTATACAAATGCAGTGGAATAACAAACAAGTATGAGGAGTGGCACGAAAGAATCAAAGAGACATCCCCAGACATAATACCCACTCACAGAAACAAAACTCACCAGAATAATAACAGATTCAATCTTTCCATCCGGATATAAAATCCTCAGGAAAGACAGAGGGAGGAGAGGGGGAGGAGAGTGCACTGCTCATTAAAAACCAGTGGGGTTTTGAGAAAAGGGAAGGAATGGATGGCACGGGCAAAAGGGGACTACTTAGTAGGAACAATCAGTCTGGAGGGACAAAAGGTATAATTGCAATAATGTACAACCCACCCCCCAGAACTGCAGGAGGCCAAGAGAAGAATACGATGAGAGCAACAGAGCAATGATCGACACACTAGACGAGGTGGCCAGGAAGCACACATGGGGGGAGCAAATTTTACTAGTTATGGGTGATTTCAATCACAAGGAGATTGACTGGGAAAACCTGGAGCCCCATGGGGCCCCGAAACAGGAGAGCCAAGATGATTGGATGTGGTACTGGGAGAACCTCAGCATCAACATGTTAGAGACACCCACCAAGAGAGAGGAGAGGATGAACCAGCAAGGTTGGACCTTGTATTCACCATGAGTAGTTCGGACATCGGGGTATCAGTATGAAAGGCCCCTGGGCTAGTGATCATGTGGTTCTGTGCTTCGACTACAGAGTTGAGCTCCAAGTGGAGAGAGTAGCGAATAGGGTGGGGGAAAAAACCCAAAATACAAAAGGGAGAAATACTCAGCATGAGAAATTCCTTCAAGACATTCAGTGGGAGAAGGAACTGACAGGAAAACCAGTACAAGAAATGATGGACTTGTAGCAACAAAATGCAAGGAGGCAGAGGAAGGTTTGTTCCCCAAAGGAAAAAGAAATAATGGGAAGAAAAAGAATGAGTCCTTGGTTTACCCAAAGGTGTAGGGAGGCAAAAACTAGGTGTACTAGAGAATGGAAAAGGTACAGAAGACAGAGAACCAGGAAAAAATGAAATCAGCCGAAGAGGGCCCGAAACGAATATGCACAGATAAGAAGGGAGGCTCAGAGACAATATGAAAAGACATAGCATCAAAAGTAAAGACTGACCCGAAACTGTGTACAGCCACATCAGGAGGAAAAAAACAGTCAAGGACCAGGTAATCAGACTGAGGAAGGGTGATGGGGATTCACAAGAAACGACCGAGAGGGTTTTTCAGGAGCCCCAACACAAGATTTAAAGAGGTATTTTACAGTGGAAACCAGATAGGACCAAGAATCAGAACAGGGGGGCACACCGCAAGTGCTGGATGAGGTACTATAACCAAGGAGGAGGTGAAGAAGCTGCTATGCGAACTTGACACCTCAAAAAGGGGGTGGGGGACCAGACAACATCTCCCATGGGTCCTTAAAGAGGGAGCAGAAAAAATTGGTGAGCCATTAACAAGATCTTCAACACATCATTTGAAACTTGGGCAACTCCCTGAGGTATGGAAAATGCAAATGTAGTCCCAATTTTAAAAAGGGGGACAGAAATGAGGCAACTAAACTACAGACCTGTATCACTAACGTGTATAGTATGCAAGGTCATGGAGAAGATCATCAGGAGGAGAGTGGTGGGGCACCTGGAAAGAACAAGTGTATAATTGACAACCAGCACGGTTTCAGGGAAGGAAAAACCTGGTCACAAACCTACTAGAGTTTTATGACAAGGTGACGGAAGTAAGACAAGAGAGAGAGGGGTGGATCGACTGCATATTTTTGACTGAAAGAAGGCCTTCGACACAGTTCCTCACAAGAGGTTACTGCAAAAGCTAGAGGATCAGGCAACATAACAGGAAAGCACTGCAATGGATCAGAGAATATCTGACAGGGAGCCCAACAACGAGTCATGGTACGCGACGAGGTGTCAGAGTGGGCGCCTGTGACAGCGGGATTCCACAGGGTCAGTCCTAGGACCTGTGCTGTATCTTGGTATATGGAACTGACCTAACGGAAGGGATAGAACCCAGAAGTGGCCTTGTTTGCAGAATGATGTTGGACGTTTAATGAGAAAACAAATCCGACGAGGATCAGGCAGGACTACAAAGAGACCTGGGACAGGCTACAAGCCTGGTCCAGAAACTGGCCCTTGATTTTACCCCTGCCAAATTGCAAAGTCATGAGATTGGGAAGGGCCAAGAAGACCGCCAGACACAATATAGTTTAATGCCAAGACTGCAAACACTCACTCAAGGAAAAAAGATCTGGGGGTGAGTAAAACACCGAGCAAATCTCCAGAGGGCGCACATCAATCCGATAACCTGCTGCAGCATACGGGCGCCTGGCAAACCTAACGGAAAGCGTTTCCGATAATCCTACAGGAAGGATTCTTATTAAAAGACTCTTTAACAACCATCTACTTCAGGCCCAAACTGGAGATTGCAGCACCAGTTTGGAATCCACACCTCTTTTTCAAGCACCGTCAAGAAATTAGAGAAAGGCAAAGGTTTGCAACAAGACTAGACCCATAGCTACGGGGATTGTCCCTAATGAAGAAAGGTTGAGGGAAATCGGGCCGACACAAACTGGAGGAACAGGAAGGGTCAGGGGAGACATGAATAACGACATATAAAATACTGCGCGGAATAGACAGGTTGGACAAAGACGGATGTTCCAGAGAAGGGACACAGACACAAAGGTCACAAATTGGAAGTTGAAGACCAATGAATCAAAGGATGTTAGAAGTATATCTTTCAGTCATAGAGTAGTCAGGAGCCATGGAATAGCCTAAAAGAGATGTTGGTGGAGGCAGAACCAACATAGTTTATAAGGCGAGGTATGATAATAGCTCTGGAGCAGGAGAGAGAGGACCTAGTAGCAATCAGTGAAAGGCGGGGGCCAGGAGCTGGAGACACGACCCCTGCAACCACAAATAGGTAGTACAAATTGGTGATACAAACACACAAACAACACACCCACACACCACCTATACATACACACACAAACACAAACACACACACACACGCACAAACACACACGACACACACATCACACACACACCACAACACACACACACACACACACCACAAACACACACACACACACACACCCCAACACTCACACACATGTAAAACACTCAGAAAACAAGAATCATTTACATACACACAACAGATCATTTACATTACACTAACAACAACAGATCATTACACTACAAACAACAGATCATTTACCACTACAAACAACAGATCATTTACTCTACAAACAACAGATCATTTACACAACAAACACCAGATCATTTACACTACAACAACGATCATTTACACTAACAAAAACAGAACATTTACTCTACAACAATCAGAATCATTTACACTACAAACAATCAGACGAATTACACTAACAACACAGATCAATTTACACTAACAACAACAGATCATTTACAACTAACAACATCAGATCATTTTACACTAACACAACAGATCATTACTCTACAAAACAACAGATCATTTACACTACAAACAACAATCCATTTACACTACAAACAACAGATCATTTACAACTAACAAACAACAGGACCTTTATCACTAAAACAACAGATCATTTACAACAAAAACCACATGATCATTTACACTACAAAACAACAGATCATTTTTACACTACAAACAACAGATCATTTACACTAAAACAACAGATCATTTACCTACAAACAACAGAATCATTTACATACTACAAACATCAGATCATTTCACTACAAACAACAGATCACTTACACTACAAACAACAGATCATTTACACTACAAACAACCAGAATCATTTACTCTAACAAACAACAGATCATTTACATTACAAACAACAATCATTTACACTAACAACAACAGATCATTTACACTACAAACAACAGAACATTTACAGACTATACAAACAACGATCATTTACAACTAAGAAACCAACAGATCATTTACACTACAAACAACAGATCATTTACACTACAAACAACAGACATTTACACTACAAACAACAGATCTTTACACTACAAACACAGATCATTTACACTAACTAACAACAGATCATTTACACTACAAACAACAGAATCATTTACTCTACAAACAACAGATCATTTACTCTAACAAACAACAGAATCAGTTACTCTAACAAAACACAATCATTGACACTACAAACAACAGAATCATATGTACAACTAACAACCACGGATCATTGACACAACAAACAACAGATCATTACACTAACAACAACAGATCATCTACACTACAAACAACAGATCATTTACACTACAAAACAACAGATCATTTTACACTAACAACAACAATCATTACTCTACAAACCAACAGATCATTTACTCTACAAACAGCAGATCATTTTTACTCACAAAACAACAAGATCCATTTACACTAACACAACATCATTTACACTACCAACAACAGATCATTTACACTACAAACAACAGATCATTTACACTAAAACAACAGATCATTTACACTAACAACCAACAGATCATTTACAACTACCAAACAACAGATCATTTACCCTACCACAACATAACATTTATAACTCCAAACAACAGATCTTTACTCATACAAACAACAGATCATTTTACCCTACAAACAACAGATCATTTACACTTAACAACAACATATTCATTTACTCTACAAAACAACAATCAATACAAGACGTATGCAAATCAACATATCATTTACTCTACAAACAACAGATCATTTACCTACAAACATCAGATCATTTACTCTAACAAACAATCAGATCATTTTTACACTACAAACAACAGACATTACAACCCACTAAAACAACAATCATTTACACTACAAACCACAGATCATTTTTTTACACTACAAACCACAGATCATAAAACACTACAAACAACAATCATTTACACTACAAACAACAGATCATTTACACTAACCAACAACAATTCATTTACAACTAACAAACACCAATCATTTACAACTACAACAACAGATCATTTACACTAACAACAACAGATCATTTACACAATCAACAACAGATCATTTACACAAACTACAAACAACAGAATCAATTACACTACAAACAACAGATCATTTACACTACAACAACCGATCATTTACACTACAAACAACAGATCAATTACACTAACAACAGAAGATCATTTACCTCCTACAAACAACAGATCATTTATCAATACAACAACAATCATTTACTCTACTAACAACAATCAATTACAACTAACAACAACAGATCATTTACACTAACAACACAGATCATTTACACTACAAACAACAGATCATTTACACTACATAACCCTACAGATCATTTACACTACACAACAATCATTTACACTACTAACAACATCATTTACACTAACAACAACATGAACATTTACACTACAAACAACAGATCATTTACTCTCAAACACAGATCATTTACTCCTAACAAACAACAGATTCATTTACACTAACAACAACTGATCATTTACTCTACAAAACAACAGATCATTTACACTACAAACAAAAAGATCATTTACACTACAAAACAAACAGATCAATTTACACAATCAACACACCAGATCATTTACACGAAAACAACAGATCATTTACACTACAAACAACAGATCATTTACACTAAAAACAACAGGATTCATTTACACTACAAACAACAGTCATTTACACTACAAACAACAGATCATTTACACTACAACACAGATCATTTAACACTACAAACAACAGATCATTTACACTACAAAACAGATTATTACACTACAACAACAGATCATTTACACTACAAACAACAGATCAATTCACTAACAACAACAGATCATTTACACTATCACAACAATCATTTACACTACAAACAACAGATCATTTACACTACAAACAACAGATCATTACACTACAAAACAACAGATCCTTTACACTACAAACAACAGATTCAATTACACTACAAGCCACAGATCATTTAATCTACAAACAACATGATATCATTACACTACAAACAACAGATCATTTACACTACAAACAAACAACAGATCATTTTACTCTACAAACAACAGATCATTTACCAACGAAAAACAACAGATCATTACACTACAAACAACAGAACATTTACACAAAAACAACAGATCATTTTCACTACAAACAACAGATCATTACCACTACAAAAACAGATCATTTACTCAACAAACAACAATACATTTACACTACAAACAACAGATCATTTACTCTACAAACAACAGATCATTTACACTACAAACAACAGATCATTTACACGTAGCCAAACAACAGATCATTTTACTCTACAAACAACAGATCATTTACACTACAAACAAAAGAATCATTTACACATAACAACAACAGATCAAATACACTACAAACAACAGATCATTTACACTAACAACAACAGATCATTTACACTACAAACAACAGATCATTTACTCTACAAACAACAGATCCATTTACACTAACAACAACAGATCATTACTCTACACACAACAGATCATTTACTCTACAAACAACAGATCATTTATCTCTCTACAAACAACAATCAATTACACTAACCAACAACGACAATCATTTACACTAACAATCAACAGAATAGGAAATTTTTTCCTTTCACACACAAACAGAACAGATCATTTACACTAAAACAACAGATCATGACACCTAACAATCAACAGATCATTTACCACACAAAACAACAGATCAATTTAACACAACAACAACAGATTCATTTACTCTTCAACCAACAGATCATTTACCTACAAACACAGATCATTTACTCTACAAACAACAGATCATTTACACTAACAACAACAGATCCATTTACTCCTTACAAACTACTAACATTTTACACTGACAAACAACAGATCATTTACACTAAAACAACAGATCATTTACACTACAAACCACAGATCATTTACACGAAATACAAACAGATCATTTACCACTCCAAACAAAAGATCATCTACACGAAAACACCAGATCATTTACACTACAAACAAAACAGATCATTTACACTACAAACAACAGATCATTTACACTTAAAACAACCGATCATTTACACTACAAACAACAGATCATTTAATACACTAACAACAAACAGATCATTTACACTACAAACCACAGATCATTACACGAACAAACAACAGATCATTTACACTAACAACAACTATCAATTACACTATCAACAACAATCATTTACAATCACTACAAACAACAGATCATTTACACTACAAACAACAGATCTTTACACTCACTACAAACAACAGATTCAATTTTCCCTACAAAACAACAGATCATTTACACTAACAACAACAGATCAATTACTCTACAACAACAGATCATTTACTCACAAAACAACAATCATTTACTCTACAACCAACAGATCATTTACACAACAACAACAGAATCTTTTTACACTAACAACAACAGATCATTTACACTACAAACACCAGATCATTTAACACAACAAACAACAGATCATTTACACAAACAACAACAGATCATTTTACACTACAAACAACAGATCATTTACACTAACAACAACAATCATGTTACTCTACAAACAACAGATCATTTACTCCTAACAACAACATATCATTTACTCTACAAACAAACAGATCATTTACACTAACAACAACCGATTCATTTACCCTACAAACAACAGATCATATACACTACAAACAACAGATCATTTACACTACAAACAACAGATCAATTACACTACAAACAACAGACAATTACACAACAAACACAATCATTTACCTAGCAAACACAGTCATTTACACTACAAACAACAGATTCATTTACCTCTACAAACAACAGATCATTTACACTACAAACAACCGATTCATTTACTCTACAAACAACTGACATTATACACAGCAAACAACAGATCATTTACTCCTACAAACAACTGATCATTTACTCTACAAACAATCAGATCAGTTACATACAAACAACAGATCATTACACTACAAACAACAGATCATTTACACTACAAACAACAATCATTTACTCTACAAACAACAGATCATTTACTCTACAAACAACAGATTCATTACACTACAAACAACAGATCATTTACAACTACAAACAACAGATCATTCACACACAAACAACATATCATTACTCTACAAACAACAGATCATTTACCTCTACAAACAACAGATCATTATACAACTACCAACAACAGATCATTACAACTACAAACAACAATCATTTACACTATAATCAACAATCATTTACACTACAAACAACCGATCAGTTTACACTACACACAACAGATCATTACACTACAAACAACAGATCCTTTTACCCACTACAAACAACAGATCATGTTACACTACAAAAAAAACAACATTTTACACTACAAACAACAGATCAATTTCGAGCACTAGTTCAAATCTTTCACATCTAAGAAGACATTAATTGCAGTGAGACACAAGAGAGAGAGAGAGAGAGAGGAGGGAAGAAGAGAGAGTAGAGAGAAGAGACAGACCAGACAGACAGAACAACAGAGAGAGAACAGAGAAGACAGAGAGAGACAGAGAGAGAGACGGAGAGAGACAGAGACAGACAGAGAGACAGAGAGAGAACAGAGAGACAGACAGAGACAAGACAGAGAGACAGAGAGAGACAGAGACAACAAGAGGAGACAGAGACAGAGAGAGACAGAGACAGACAAGACGAGAGAAACAGAGCAGCAGACCAGACAGAACAGAAACAGAGACAGACAGAGAGACAGAGAGAGTGGTGTCCGTTAGTGTAGTGATTGCTAGCCCTTATGGAATGTTCTCTCTCTCCTCTCTCTCCTCTTAAATACTCTTGCATACACAGACAACGAACACACATGTGTCACACACACACACGCTCACGACACACAATCTAACCGTTCACACACATTTACGCTGTGTACGTCCACTCTGGAGGTCCCACACACCCTCATGGGTATAGGGTGGAGATATCCTGACCTTTGAACACCTTCATACTCATGTGTCTTGACCTGAGTGTTTGAATACCCTGACTCACTAACACACACGACACACGCACACACACACACAATTACCCGTATCCAACTAGCGAATGAGGCGGGACCGGGAGCTGTGACTGCATATAGGAGAGTTCCACACAAACCAGTCTACTGTCTAGTCGACAATGGCCTTAGACAGCACCACTACTATTACAAAACACACACACATACACAAGAGCAAGAAACCAGACAACGAGTCTACTCCCCCCTCCGGGATCTGAACCACCTATATTTTGTGTGCTATTACAACCCATGGTCACACTTTTCGAGTGCTTACACAAAGTCTGTGTATACTACATCTGTGTTTTTGTTTATCCTCTAACTGGACATCCAGGACTTGTCATAGGTGGTCCATGTAGTATTATTGAGAGCAGAGTGACCTCCAGACCAAGTCATAGTGGTCCAGTAGTTGTAGAGGCAGAGTGACCTTCAAGACCACGTCATAGAGGGTCCGAGTAATTGTGAGAGGCAGGAGTGTTTGACCTACCAAGACCATGTCCATAGTGGTCCAGGTAGTTGTAGAGGCAGTAGTGACCAGCCAAGACCAGTCATAGAGGTCCAGTAAGTTGTGATAGGCACGGATTATCATCCAAGACCATGTCCATAGGGGTCCAGTAAGTTGTGAGAGGCAGAGTAACCATCCAAGACCACTCATAGTGACAAGTAATTGTGAGAGTCAAGAGTGTTCATTCCAGACCTTGTCAAAGTGGTCCAGTAGTGTGAGAGCATGAGTGGACCATCCAAGACCATGTCATTTTGGTCCAGTAGTTGTGAAGAGGCAGGAGTGACCATCCCAGACCACGTCATATGGTCCAGTAATTGTGAGAGGCAAGAGTTTTTCATCCAAGACCATGTCCATAGTGGGTCCAGTATTGTGGAGGCAGAGTTGACCATCCAAGACCCCTGCATACGTTGACCAGTAGTTGTGAGAGGCAGGAGTAACCAACCAATGACCAGCGTCATAAGTGGTCCAGAATTGTGAGAGGCAAGAGTGTTCATCCAAGACCCTGTCATTGTGGTCCATAGTTTGAGAGCATGAGTGACCATCCAAGACCTTGACCAATTGGTCCAGTAGTTTGTGAGAGGCCAGGAGTGACCATCCAAGACCACGTCATAGTGGTCCAGTAATTGTGAGAGGCAAGAGTGTTCATTTCCAAGACCATGTCATAGTGTTCCAGTAGTTTAGTAGAGCCGGAGTGACCATCCAAGACCATGTCAAAGAGGGCCAGGTAGTTTGAGAGAGGCAGGAGCGACCATCCAATACCACTCATAGTGGTCCAGATAGTTTTGAGAGGCAGGAGTTGACCATCCTAGACCATGTCATAGTTGGTCCAGTAGTTGTGAGAGGCAGGAATGACCAACCTAGGACCAAGTCCATGGTCCAGTTATTTGTGGAGAGCAGGAGTGACCATCCAAGACCATGTCATAGTGGTCCAGTAGTTGTGAGAGGCAGAGTGACCACCAAGACCATGTCATAGTGGTCCATAGTTGTGAGAGGCAGGAGTGACCATTCAAACCATGTCATAGTTCCAGTAGTTGTGAGAGGCGGAGTGACCATCCAAGACCATGTCCATAAGTGGTCCATTATTGTGAGAGGCAGAGTGACCATCCAAGACCATGGACAAAGTGGACCATAGTTTTGAGAGGCAGGAGTGACCATCAAACCACTCACGTCAATAGTGTTTCCAGTAATTGTGAGAGCAGGAGTGACCATCTCAAGACCAAGTCAATAGAGGTCCAGTAGTTTTGTGAGAGGCAGTATGACCATTCCAAGACCATGTCATAGTGGTCCGTATTGTGAGAGCAGGAAGTGCCCATCCAAGACCAGTCATAGTGGTCCAGTAGTTGTGAGAGAGCCGAGTGAACCATCCAAGACCATGTCATAGTGGTTCCAGTAGTTGTGAAGCAGGAGATGACCATCCAAGACTATGTCATAGTGGTCCAGTAGTATGTGAGAGTCAGAGTGACCATCCCAAAAAAGACCATGTTACAAGAGGTCCAGTAGTTTGTGAGAGGCAGGAGAGGAACCATCATAAGACCACGTCATAGTGGTCCAGTAAATTGTGATAGGCAGGAGTGACCATCCAAGACCATGTCAATAGTGGTCCAGTAGTTATGAGAGGCAGGAGTGACCACCAAGAACCAGGTCATAGTGGTCCATAGATTTAGAGGCAGTAGTGACCATCCAATACCATGTATCATAGTGTGCCAGTAAGTTTGGGAGGCAGTATTGACCATCCAAGACCATGACATAGTGGTCCAGAGTTAGTGAGAGGCAGAGTGATCAATCCCAAGACCATGGCAATATTGGTCATAAGTTGTGAGAGGCAGAGTGATCATCCAAGACCACGTCAATAGTGTCCAGTATTGTGAGAGGCAGGAAGACCATCCAAGACCATGTCAAAGTGGTCCAGTAGTTGTAGAGGCAGGAGTGACCATCCAAGACACACGTCATAGTGGTCCAGTAGTTGTGAGAGGCAGGAGTGACCCATCAAGACCATGTCATAGTGGTTTCCCAGTAGTTGTGAGAGGCAGGAGTGCCATTCCAAGACCATGTCATAGTGATCCAGTAAGTTGTGAGAGGCAGGAGTGAACATCCAAGACCCAGTGTCATCGTGGTCTCAGTAGTTGTGAGGAGCAGGATGATTCTCCAAGACCACGTCATATGGTCCAGCGATGTGAGAGGCAGGAGTTACCATCCAAGACCATGTCATAGTGTCCAGTAGTTGTGAGCGGCAGAGTGACCATCCAAGAGCCAGGGTGGGCGTCATAGTGTCCAGTAATTGTGAGAGGCAGGAGTGACCACCACGACCATGTCATAGTGGACAAATAAGTTTGTGAGAGGCAGGAGGATCATCCATCGACCATGGTCATAGTGGTCCAGATAGTTGTGAGAGGCAGGAGTGACCATCCCAGACCATGCATAGTGGTCGTAGTTGTGAAGGCAGGAGTGACCATCCACGACCATTCATATGGTCCAGTAGTTGTGATAGAGGCAGGATGGACCATCCTAGAACCACGTCATAGTGGTCCATAGTTGTGAGAGCAGGAGTGACCATCCACGACCATGTCATAGTGGTCCAGTATTGTGAGCGAGCAGGAGTGACCATCAAGACCATGTCAAAGTGGTCCAGTAGTTTTGGAGGCAGGGTAGTGATCATCCAGACCAACGTCATCGTGGTCCAGTAGTGTGAGAGGCAGGAGTGACCATCCAAGACCATGTTTCATAGTGGTCCCAGTAGTTTTGAGAGCCAGGAGTACCTGCCAAAACCCACATTGTGGTCAGTATTGTGAGGAGGCAGAGTGAACCATCCCACGACCATGTCTTAGTGGTCCAGTATTTGTGAGAGGCAGGGGTGATCATCCAAGACCCTGTCATAGTGGTCCAGTAAGTTGTGAAGCAGGAGTGACATCCAAGACCATTCAGTGTCCATAGTTTTGAGATGCAGGAGTGACCATTCAAGACCATGTCAGAGTGGTGCAGTAGTTGTGAGAGGCAGAGTGACCCATCCACGACCCACCAACGTCATAGTGGTCCAGTAGTTGTGAAGCAGGAGTGACCATCCACGCCATGTCAAAGTGGTTCCAGTTGTGTGTGAGAGGCAGGATGAACCATCCAAGACCATGTCATAGTGGTCCATAGTTGTGAAGGCAGGAGTGAATCCCTACCAAGACCAAGGTCATAGTGACCAGTAGATGTGAAGAGGCAGGAGTGACCATCCATCCGAGACCATGAATAGTGGTCCAGTAGTTGATGAGAGGCAGAGTGAACATCCAAACCACATGTCATAGAGGTCAGTAGTTGTGAGAGGCGAGTACCAACCAAGACCATGGTCAAATATGTGGTCCAGTATTGTGAGAGGCAGTTTGACCATCCAAGACCATGTAATAGTGGTCCAGTAGTTTGTTGAGAGGCAGGATGACCATCCCAGACCATGTCATAGTGGTCCAGAAGTTGGAGAGGCAGTAGTGTGACCACCCATACACATGTCATAGTGGTACCAGTAGTTGTGAGAGCAAAGTAGTGACCTGCTATAAACCCAAGCTCACACCGGGTTGGTGCAACTGAATGGGTACTAAGTGAGCGATCTTTGCCTTCTTAGAAACCTTTCCAAAGATTTTTGGTGGGACGTTTGCTAGGCGATCTGTAAGTCTTTGCATTTGCTTTACTGGTCACCGTTTGAGGAGTGGGGCAATGTCGGAAGTTAGAAGTGACATGACTCCTGTTCTAGGGCTGAGAATGACCTTGTGTCTCGACTGGTAGGATAGCCCCCGTGTCCCTCCTACCTCTTCCTAGAATTTTAAGCAGAGGGTGCATGTATTATGGTAGTGGTTTTCATAACGATTATCTTGTTTTAAAGTGATAGATATTATCAGAAAGGATCAGGGAAGATGCAGATTAAGTGACTCCTGCCTCACAGAGAATCACAACTGGTACAGGAATGGCAGCTGTGTATTATAGAGTAATACCACCATGTATTACAATGGTGGCAGCGTGGGGATGATGCTAACTCACACTGGTGCAGCGGGTGGTATGAGGCTAGACTACACACTGTGCAGCGGTGTGATGATGCTAGACTACACACTGGTGGCAGCGGTGGGATGGTGCTAGACTACACACTGGTGGCAGCGGTGGGATGATGCTAGACTACACACTGGTGGCAGCGGTGGGATGATGCTAGACTACACACTGGTGGCAGCGGTGGAATGGTGCTAGACTACACACTGGTGGCAGCGGTGGGATGATGCTAGACTACACACTGGTGGCAGCAGTGGAATGGTGCTAGACTACACACTGGTGGCAGCAGTGGAATGGTGCTAGACTACACACTGGTGGCAGTGGTGGAATGGTGCTTGACTACACACTGGTGGCAGCGGTGGGATGATGCTAGACTAACACACTGGGCAGCAGTGGTATGTGCTAGACTACACACTGGAGTGGCAAGGGTGGAATAGTGCTAACTACACACTTGGTGCAGCGTGGGGAATGGTCAAGACAACACACAGGTGGCTGCAGTGGATGGATGCTAGACCTACACACTGGTGGCAGCAGTGGAATGGTGCTAGACTAACACAACTGGTGCAGCAGTGGAATGGTGCTAAAGAAAAACCTACACACTGGGGACAGCAGTGAATGGTGCTAGACTACACACTGGTGGCAGCAGTGGAATGGTGCTAGACTACACACTGGTGGCAGCAGTGGAATGGTGCTAGACTACACACTGGTGGCAGCGGTGGGATGATGCTAGACACACACTGGAGGGCCAGCGGTGGGCTGATGCTAGACTACACACTGGGGCGCGGGTGAATGGTGGCTAGACTACACAACTGGTGGCAGCGGTGTAATGGTGCTAGAACACAACACACGGGGCAGCGGTGTGATGGTGCTAGACTAAACAACTGGTGGCCAGCGGTGGATGATGCCTAGACAACACATTGGTGGCAGCGTGGGAGGATGCGTACCAACACACTGTGGCAGCGGTGGAATGGTGCTACACTACACACTGGTGGCCAGCTTGGAATGGTGCTAGACTAACACACGTGGTGGTGCAGCGGTAGGGATGATGTCAAGACTAACACACTGGGTGGCAAAGCGGTGGAATGGTGCTAACTACGACACTGGTGCAGCGGTGGAATAGGTGCCAGACTACACACTGGAGGCAGTGGGTTGAATGGTGCTAGACAACACCCCTGGTGGCAGCGGTGGAAGGTGCTAGACATACACCCTGGGGGCAGCGTGGAATGGTGCTAGACACACACTGGTTGGCAGGGTGGAATGGTGCAAGACAACACCCTGGTGCAGCAGTGGGAATGGTGCTAGACTACACACAGTCAGCGTGGCAGCGTGGGATGATGCTAGACTACACATTGGTGGCAGCGGTGGGATGATGCTAGACTACACACTGGTGGCAGCGGTGGAATGGTGCTAGACAACACACTGGTGGCAGCGGTGGAATGGTGCTAGACTACACACTGGTGGCAGCGGTGGAATGGTGCTAGACTACACACTGGTGGCAGCGGTGGAATGGTGCTAGACTACACACTGGTGGCAGCAGTGGGATGGTGCTAGACTACACACTGGTGGCAGCGGTGGATTGAATGCTAGACACACACTGGGTGGCAGCGGATGGAAGGGTGCTAGAACTAACACACTGGTGGCAGGCGGTGGAATTGTGCTAGACTACACACGTGTTTGGCAGCGGTGGAAATGGTTGCAGAGACTACCCACTGGTGGCAGCAGTGGAATGGTGCTAGACTACACACTGGTGGCAGCGGTGGAATGGTGCTAGACTACACACTGGTGGCAGCGGTGGAATGGTGCTAGACTACACACTGGTTGCAGCAGTGGAACGGATGCTAGACTACACACTGGTGGCAGGCGGTGGACGGGTGCTAGACTACACACAGAGCAGCGGTGGAATGGTGCAACGTACACACTGGTGGCACGGTGGGAATGGGTACAAGACTGCACACTGGTAGCCAGCAGTAGATGGTAACAAGAACTACATACACTCTGGTACCGATCCAGTGGGAATGCACAATATTATATTGTACCGTGAGATCAGTGGGATGGTGAAATACTACATGGTAACCACAGTGGATGGGTGAAAGACTACATTAGGTACCTAGCTTGGGATGGTGAAAGACTCTTTGGTACCCAGCAGTGGGATGGACCAAAATCCAGCAGACACGACTTAAAGGTACGACCTGACAGTAAGACCCAGAAGCCTTCAAAACACCCTTCATGACCAGCACCAGCACCCTGACTGGACCCCCAGGCTCTGAACAACCAACAGTCCCCCAGCTGTGACCACACCAGACATGACCCCCCAGGCTGTGACCAGCACCAGACAAAGTCCCCCAGGCTGTTACCCAGCACCAGACATGTCCCCCAGGCTGTGACCAGCACCAACATTCCCCCAAGCTGTGACCACACCGAGACATTGTCCCGCCCAGGCTTGAACCAACCCAAGACATGTCCCCCCAGCTGTGACCATCGCAACCAGGAACATGTCCCCCAGGCGTGACCAGCCCCGAGACATGATCCCCAGGCTGTTGACCAGTCACCAGACATATCCCCCAGGCTGTGACCAACCAGACATGATCCCCAGGCAGTGACCAGTACCAGACAAATCCCCCAGGCTGTGACCAGCACCAGACATGTCCCCCAGGCTGTACCAGCACCAGACATGTCCCCCAGGCTAGTGACCAGCACCAACATGTCCCCCAGGCTGTGGACCAGCACCAACAAGTCCCCCAGGCTGTGAACCCGCCACCAGACATGTTCCGCACAGGCTGTGACCAGCACCAGACATGTCCCCCAGGCTGTGACCAACACCGAATGTCCCCCAGGCTGTGACCAGCACCAGACATGTCCCCAGGCTGTGACCAGCACCAGGCATGTCCCCGGCTGTGACCAGCACCAGACATGTTCCCAGGCCTGTGACCAGCACCAGACATATCCCCCAGGCTGTGACCCAGCACCAGACATGTCCCCCAGGCTGTGACCAGCACCAGACATGTCCCCCAGGCTGTGACCAGCACCAGACATGTCCCCCAGGCTGTGACCAGCACCAGACATGTCCCCCAGGCTGTGACCAGCACCAGACATGTTCCCCAGGCTGTGACCAGCACCAGACATGTCCCCCAGGCTGTGACCAACACCAGACATGTCCCCCAGGCTGTGACCAGCACCAGACATGTCCCCCAGGCTGTGACCAGCACCAGACATGTCCCCCAGGCTGTGACCAGCACCAGACATGTCCCCCAGGCTGTGACCAGCACCAGACATATCCCCCAGGCTGTGACTAGCACCAGACATATCCCCAGACTTTGACCAGCACCAGACATATCCCCCAGACTTTGACCAGCACCAGACATGTCCCCCAGGCTGTGACCAACACCAGACATGTCCCCCAGGCGGTGACCAACACCAGACATGTCCCCCAGGCTGTGACCAGCACCAGACATGTCCCCCAGGCTGTGACCAACACCAGACATGTCCCCCAGGTTGTGACCAACACCAGACATGTCCCCCAGGCTGTGACCAACACCAGACATGTCCCCCAGGCTGTGACCAACACCAGATATGTTCCCCATTCTGTGACCAGCACCAGACATGTCCCCCAGGCTCTGACCAACACCAGACATGTCCCCCAGGCTGTGACTAGCACCAGACATATCCCCAGACTTTGACCAGCACCAGACATGTCCCCCAGGCTCTGACCAACACCAGACATGTCCCCCAGGCTGTGACCAGCACCAGACATGTCCCCCAGGCTCTGACCAACACCAGACATGTCCCCCAGGCTGTGACTAGCACCAGACATATCCCCAGACTTTGACCAGCACCAGACATGTCCCCCAGGCTGTGACCAACACCAGACATGTCCCCCAGGCTGTGACTAGCACCAGACATGTCCCCAGGCTGTGACCAACACCAGACATGTCCCCCAGGCTGTGACCAACACCAGACATGTCCCCCAGGCTGTGACCAACACCAGACATGTCCCCAGGCTGTGACCAACACCAGACATGTCCCCCAGGCTGTGACCAACACCAGACATGTCCCCCAGGCTGTGACTAGCACCAGACATATCCCCAGACTTTGACCAGCACCAGACATGTCCCCCAGGCTGTGACCAACACCAGACATGTCCCCCAGGCTGTGACTAGCACCAGACATATCCCCAGGCTGTGACCAGCACCAGACATGTCCCCCAGGCTGTGACCAACACCAGACATGTCCCCCAGGTTGTGACCAACACCTGACATGTCCCCAGGCTGTGACCAGCACCAGACATGTCCCCCAGGCTGTGACCAACACCAGACATGTCCCCCAGGCTGTGACCAGCACCAGACATGTCCCCCAGGCTGTGGCCAACGCCAGACGTCCCCCAGGCTGTGACCAGCACCAGACATGTCCCCCAGGCTGTGACCAGCACCAGACATGTCCCCCAGGCTGTGACCAACACCAGACATGTCCCCCAGGCTGTGACCAGCACCAGACATGTCCCCCAGGCTGTGACCAGCACCAGACATGTCCCCCAGGCTGTGACCAGCACCAGACATGTCCCCCAGGCTGTGGCCAACGCCAGACGTCCCCCAGGCTGTGACCAGCACCAGACATGTCCCCCAGGCTGTGACCAACACCAGACATGTCCCCCAGGCTCTGACCAGCACCAGACATGTCCCCCAGGCTGTGACCAACACCAGACATGTCCCCCAGGTTGTGACCAACACCTGACATGTCCCCAGGCTGTGACCAGCACCAGACATGTCCCCCAGGCTGTGACCAACACCAGACATGTCCCCCAGGCTGTGACCAACACCAGACATGTCCCCCAGGCTCTGACCAGCACCAGACATGTCCCCCAGGCTGTGACCAACACCAGACATGTCCCCCAGGCTCTGACCAGCACCAGACATGTCCCGCAGGCTGTGACCAACACCAGACATGTCCCCCAGGCTGCGACCAGCACCAGACATGTCCCCCAGGTTGTGACCAACACAAGACATGTCCCCCAGGCTCTGACCAGCACCAGACATGTCCCCCAGGCTGTGACCAACACAAGACATGTCCCCCAGGCTGTGACCAACACAAGACATGTCCCCCAGGCTGTGACCAGCACCAGACATGTCCCCCAGGTTGTGACCAACACAAGACATGTCCCCCAGGCTGTGACCAGCACCAGACATGTCCCCCAGGCTGTGACCAACACCAGACATGTCCCCCAGGCTGTGACCAACACCAGATATGTCCCCCAGGCTGTGACCAACACCAGACATGTCCCCCAGGCTGTGACCAACACCAGACATGTCCCCCAGGCTGTGACCAACACCAGACATGTCCCCCAGGCCGTGACCAACCCCAGACATGTCCCCCAGGCTCTGACCAGCACCAGACATGTCCCCCAGGCTCTGACCAGCACCAGACATGTCCCCCAGACTGTGACCAGCACCAGACATGTCCCCCAGGCTGTGACCAGCACCAGACATGTCCCCCAGGCTGTGACCAGCACCAGACATGTCCCCTAGGCTGTGACCAACACCAGACATGTCCCCCAGGCCGTGACCAACCCCAGACATGTCCCCCAGGCTCTGACCAGCACCAGACATGTCCCCCAGACTGTGACCAGCACCAGACATGTCCCCCAGGCTGTGACCAGCACCAGACATGTCCCCCAGGCTGTGACCAGCACCAGACATGTCCCCCAGACTGTGACCAGCACCAGACATGTCCCCCAGGCTGTGACCAGCACCAGACATGTCCCCCAGGCTGTGACCAACACCAGACATGTCCCCCAGGCTGTGACCAACACCAGACATGTCCCCCAGGCCGTGACCAACCCCAGACATGTCACCCAGGCTCTGACCAGCACCAGACATGTCCCCCAGACTGTGACCAGCACCAGACATGTCCCCCAGGCTGTGACCAGCACCAGACATGTCCCCCAGGCTGTGACCAGCACCAGACATGTCCCCCAGGCTGTGACCAGCACCAGACATATCCCCCAGGCTGTGACCAGCACCAGACATGTCCCCCAGGCTGTGACCAGCACCAGACATGTCCCCCAGGCTGTGACCAGCACCAACATATCCCCCAGGCTGTGACCAGCACCAGACATGTCCCCCAGGCTGTGACCAGCACCAGACATGTCCCCCAGGCTGTGACCAGCACCAGACATGTCCCCCAGGCTGTGACCAGCACCAGACATGTCCCTCAGGCTGTGACCAGCACCAGACATGTCCCCCAGGCTGTGACCAACACCAGACATGTCCCCCAGGCTGTGACCAACACCAGACATGTCCCCCAGGCTGTGACCAGCACCAGACATGTCCCCCAGGCTGTGACCAGCACCAGACATGTCCCCCAGGCTGTGACCAACACCAGACATGTCCCCCAGGCTGTGACCAACACCAGACATGTCCCCCAGGCTGTGACCAACACCAGACATGTCCCCCAGGCCGTGACCAACACCAGACATGTCCCCCAGGCTGTGACCAACACCAGACATGTCCCCCAGGCTGTGACCAACACCAGACATGTCCCCCAGGCTGTGACCAACACCAGACATGTCCCCCAGGCTGTGACCAACACCAGACATGTCCCCCAGGCTGTGACCAACACCAGACATGTCCCCAGGCTGTGACCAACACCAGACATGTCCCCCAGGCTGTGACCAACACCAGACATGTCCCCCAGGCTGTGACCAACACCAGACATGTCCCCCAGGCTGTGACCAACACCAGACATGTCCCCCAGGCCGTGACCAACACCAGACATGTCCCCCAGGCTGTGACCAACACCAGACATGTCCCCCAGGCTGTGACCAACACCAGACATGTCCCCCAGGCTGTGACCAGCACCAGACATGTCCCCCAGGCTGTGACCAGCACCAGACATGTCCCCCAGGCTGTGGCCAACACCAGACATGTCCCCCAGGCTATGCTACCAGAGTCAGAGAAAACAAATCTGGACGCTATATACAGGTATAATACAGGTATAATACAGGTATAATACAGGTCACACCTACATGCTTAGCAAGTAGATCTATTCAATGTACAAAATCTTATGCAAAAAAAATCAACACAGGTCACAGTATTGTAAAAAAATCGGACAGTACAATTTGGTCCAGGACGTGTATTGGACGCCCTCTATACTGGTGTGTCAGATCGCGTTCAACTTCTAACTTAGTTCTAGCGCAACCTTAGCAATGTTTCAGTCCCTACTAGACCGAAATGTAGCTACAGCTTAGAGAGGAAAATCAGAGAATCGTCAGACCCTTGTAGAGAAGACCCTTGTAGAGTAGACCCTTGTAGAGTAGACCCTTAAGGAGTAGACCCTTGTAGAGTAGACCCTTAAGGAGTAGACCCTTGTAGAGAAGACCCTTGTAGAGTAGACCCTTGTAGAGTAGACCCTTGTAGAGTAGACCCTTGTAGAGAAGACCCTTGTAGAGTAGACCCTTGTAGAGAAGACCCTTGTAGAGAAGACCCTTGTAGAGAAGACCCTTGTAGAGTAGACCCTTGTAGAGTAGACCCTTGTAGATTAGACCCTTGTAGAGAAGACCCTTGTAGAGTAGACCCTTGTAGAGTAGACCCTTGTAGAGAAGACCCTTGTAGAGTAGACCCTTGTAGAGAAGACCCTTGTAGAGAAGACCCTTGTAGAGAAGACCCTTGTAGAGTAGACCCTTGTAGAGTAGACCCTTGTAGAGTAGACCCTTGTAGAGTAGACCCTTGTAGAGTAGACCCTTAAGGAGTAGACCCTTGTAGAGAAGACCCTTGTAGAGTAGACCCTTGTAGAGAAGACCCTTGTAGAGAAGACCCTTGTAGAGAAGACCCTTGTAGAGAAGACCCTTGTAAAGAAGACCCTTGTAGAGAAGACCCTCTTAGAGAAGACCCTTGTAGAGTAGACCCTTGTAGAGTAGACCCTTGTAGAGTAGACCCTTAAGGAGTAGACCCTTATAGAGAAGACCCTTGTAGAGTAGACCATCTTAGAGAAGACCCTTGTAGAGAAGACTCCTGTAGAGTAGACCCTTGTAGAGAAGACCCTTGTAGAGTAGACCCTTGTAGAGTAGACCCTTATAGAGAAGACCCTTGTAGAGTAGACCCTTGTAGAGAAGACCCTTGTAGAGTAGACCCTTGTAGAGTAGACCCTTGTAGAGTAGACCCTTATAGATTAGACCTTTGTATATATGACAAGACTGGTAGATAAGACTGGTAGATAAGACTGGTAGATAAGTGGTAAATAACACAGATAACTAGATATACCGCAGGTCTCCAGTCTTCACATTATGTCCTTGTACTGATTCAACTCACTGAAGGGAGAAACGTCTACAAGAAAGATACCCGGATGTTGTACGTGTGTCTAATTATTCGTAGATTTGGAAAAGGTATGACAGGGTGGATGGGGGGGCAATGTGGCAGATGTTGCAGGTGTATGGTGTAGGAGGTAGGTTACTGAAAGCAGTGAAGAGTTTTTACGAGGATAGTGAGGCTCAAGTTAGAGTATGTAGGAAAGAGGGAAATTATTTTCCAGTAAAAGTAGGCCTTAGACAAGGATGTGTGATGTCACCGTGGTTGTTTAATATATTTATAGATGGGGTTGTAAGAGAAGTAAATGCGAGGGTCTTGGCAAGAGGTGTGGAGTTAAAAGATAAAGAATCACACATAAAGTGGGAGTTGTCACAGCTGCTCTTTGCTGATGACACTGTGCTCTTGGGAGATTCTGAAGAGAAGCTGCAGAGATTGGTGGATGAATTTGGTAGGGTGTGCAAAAGAAGAAAATTAAAGGTTAATACAGGAAAGAGTAAGGTTATGAGGATAACAAAAAGATTAGGTGATGAAAGATTGAATATCAGATTGGAGAGAGAGAGTATGGAGGAGGTGAATGTATTCAGATATTTGGGACTGGATGTGTCAGCGGATGGGTCTATGAAAGATGAGGTGAATCATAGAATTGATGAGGGGAAAAGAGTGAGTGGTGCACTTAGGAGTCTGTGGAGACAAAGAACTTTGTCCTTGGAGGCAAAGAGGGGAATGTATGAGAGTATAGTTTTGCCAACGCTCTTATATGGGTGTGAAGCATGTGTGATGAATGTTGCAGCGAGGAGAAGGCTGGAGGCAGTGGAGATGTCATGTCTGAGGGCAATGTGTGGTGTGAATATAATGCAGAGAATTCGTAGTTTGGAAGTTAGGAGGAGGTGCGGGATTACCAAAACTGTTGTCCAGAGGGCTGAGGAAGGGTTGTTGAGGTGGTTCGGACATGTAGAGAGAATGGAGCGAAACAGAATGACTTCAAGAGTGTATCAGTCTGTAGTGGAAGGAAGGCGGGGTAGGGGTCGGCCAAGGAAAGGTTGGAGGGAGGGGGTATAGGAGGTTTTGTGTGCGAGGGGCTTGGACTTCCAGCAGGCATGCGTGAGCGTGTTTGATAGGAGTGAATGGAAACAAATGGTTTTTAATACTTGACGTGCTGTTGGAGTGTGAGCAAAGTAACATTTATGAAGGGGTTCAGGGAAACCGGCAGGCCGGACTTGAGTCCTGGAGATGGGAAGTACAGTGCCTGCACTCTGAAGGAGGGGTGTTAATGTTGCAGTTTAAAAACTGTAGTGTAAAGCACCCTTCTGGCAAGACAGTGATGGAGTGAATGATGGTGAAAGTTTTTCTTTTTCGGGCCACCCTGCCTTGGTGGCCACCCTGCCTTGGTGGGAATCGGCCAGTGTGATAAAAAAAAAATATACTGAATTATAACGAATCTAATGTTATATTGTGTATAACGTATAGGTAGGTGGACCACAGGATGGATCACAGGTAGGTGGACCACAGGATGGACCACAGGTAGGTGGACCACAGGATGGATCACAGGTAGTGGGACCACAGGATGGACCACAGGTAGGTGGACCACAGGATGGATCACAGGTAGGTGTGACCACAGGATGGATCACAGGTAGGTGGACCACAGGATGGACCACAGGTAGGTGGACCACAGGATGGATCACAGGTAGGTGGACCACAGGATGGACCACAGGTAGGTGGACCACAGGATGGATCACAGGTAGGTGGACCACAGGATGGATCACAGGTAGGTGGACCACAGGATGGACCACAGGTAGGTGGACCACAGGATGGACCACAGGTAGGTGGACCACAGGATGGATCACAGGTAGGTGGACCACAGGATGGACCACAGGTTAGGTGGACCACAGGATGGACCACAGGTAGGTGGACCACAGGATGGACCACAGGTAGGTGGACCACAGGATGGATCACAGGTAGGTGGACCACATGATGGGCCATAGGTAGGTGGACCACAGGATGGATCACAGGTAGGTGGACCACAGGATGGATCACAGGTAGGTGGACCACAGTATGGACCACAGGTAGGTGGACCACAGTATGGACCACAGGTAGGTGGACCACAGGATGGATCACAGGTAGGTGGACCACAGGATGGACCACAGGTAGGTGGACCACAGGATGGATCACAGGTAGGTGGACCACAGTATGGACCACAGGTAGGTGGACCACAGGATGGATCACAGGTAGGTGGACCACAGGATGGATCACAGGTAGGTGGACCACAGGATGGATCACAGGTAGGTGGACCACAGGATGGATCACAGGTAGGTGGACCACATGATGGACCACAGGTAGGTGGACCACATGATGGACCACAGGTAGGTGGACCACAGGATGGATCACAGGTAGGTGGACCACAGGATGGATCACAGGTAGGTGGACCACAGGATGGATCACAGGTAGGTGGACCACAGGATGGATCACAGGTAGGTGGACCTCATGATGGACCACAGGTAGGTGGACCACAGGATGGATCACAGGTAGGTGGACCACAGGATGGATCACAGGTAGGTGAGACCACAGGATGGATCACAGGTAGGTGGACCACAGGATGGACCACAGGTAGGTGGACCACAGGATGGATCACAGGTAGGTGGACCACAGGATGGATCACAGGTAGGTGGACCACAGGATGGATCACAGGTAGGTGGACCACATGATGGACCACAGGTAGGTGGACCACAGGATGGACCACAGGTAGGTGGACCACAGGATAAATCACAGGTAGGTGGACCACATGATGGACCACAGGTAGGTGGACCACAGGATGGACCACAGGTAGGTGGACCACAGGATGGATCACAGGTAGGTGGACCACATGATGGACCACAGGTAGGTGGACCACATGATGGATCACAGGTAGGTGGACCACATGATGGACCACAGGTAGGTGGACCACATGATGGATCACAGGTAGGTGGACCACAGGATGGATCACAGGTAGGTGGACCACAGGATGGACCACAGGTAGGTGGACCACAGGATGGATCACAGGTAGGTGGACCACAGGATGGATCACAGGTAGGTGGACCACAGGATGGACCACAGGTAGGTGGACCACAGGATGGATCACAGGTAGGTGGACCACAGGATGGATCACAGGTAGGTGGACCACATGATGGACCACAGGTAGGTGGACCACAAGATGGATCACAGGTAGGTGGACCAAAGGATGGACCACAGGTAGGTGGACCACAAGATGGATCACAGGTAGGTGGACCAAAGGATGGACCACAGGTAGGTGGACCACAGGATGGACCACAGGTAGGTGGACCACAGGATGGACCACAGGTAGGTGCACCACAGGATGGACCACAGGTAGGTGGACCACAGGATGGACCACAGGTAGGTGCACCACAGGATGGATCACAGGTAGGTGAACCACAGGTACATGACCCACAGGAGTCCTTCCCAGCATCAAAACACAGTCTTACACATGGTGGAGCCAGGAGCGGTGACTCGACCCCAACAAGGTCTCCAAGGTACACACAACGTGAGAAATACTCGGCCAGTTCTATCCAGGACAATTTTATACTTACTGTCTACTAAGTGACTTGTATTATGTAATTCCATCCAATAGAGGCGATTGAACTCCACTTGGGGAGAGTAGAGTTGAGAGTCACAGTAGTAGATAGTAGAGTTGAGAGTCACAGTAGTAGATAGTAGAGTTGACAGTCACAGTAGTAGATAGTAGAGTTGACAGTCACAGTAGTAGATAGTAGAGTTGAGAGTCACAGTAGTAGATAGTAGAGTTGAGAGTCACAGCAGTAGATAGAAGAGTTGAGAGTCACAGTAGTAGATAGTAGAGTTGAGAGTCACAGTAGTAGATAGTAGAGTTGAGAGTCACAGTAGTAGATAGTAGAGTTGAGAGTCACAGTAGTAATAGTAGAGTTGACAGTCACAGTAGTAGATAGTAGAGTTGAGAGTCACAGTAGTAGATAGTAGAGTTGAGAGTCCACAGTAGTAGATAGTAGAGTTGAGAGTCACAGTAGTAGATAGAAGAGTTGAGAGTCACAGTGTAGATAGTAGAGTTGAGAGTCACAGTAGTAGATAGTAGAGTTGAGAGTCACAGTAGTAGATAGTAGAGTTGAGAGTCACAGTAGTAGATAGTAGAGTTGACAGTCACAGTAGTAGATAGTAGAGTTGAGAGTCACAGTAGTAGATAGTAGAGTTGAGAGTCACAGTAGTAGATAGTAGAGTTGAGAGTCACAGTAGTAGATAGTAGAGTTGAGAGTCACAGTAGTAGATAGTAGAGTTGAGAGTCACAGTAGTAGATAGTAGAGTTGAGAGTCACAGTAGTAGATAGTAGAGTTGACAGTCACAGTAGTAGATAGGAGAGTTGAGTCACAGTAGTAGATAGTAGAGTTGAGAGTCACAGTAGTAGATAGTAGAGTTGACAGCCACAGTAGTAGATAGTAGAGTTGAGAGTCACAGCAGTAGATAGTAGAGTTGAGAGTCACAGTAGTAGATAGTAGAGTTGACAGTCACAGTAGTAGATAGGAGAGTTGACAGTCACAGTAGTAGATAGGAGAGTTGAGAGTCACAGCAGTAGATAGAAGAGTTGAGAGTCACAGTAGTAGATAGTAGAGTTGACAGAGTAGTAGATAGTAGAGTTGAGAGTCACAGAAGTAGATAGTAGAGTTGACAGTCACAGTAGTAGATAGGAGAGTTGACAGTCACAGTAGTAGATAGGAGAGTTGAGAGTCACAGCAGTAGATAGTAGAGTTGAGAGTCACAGTAGTAGATAGTAGAGTTGACAGTCACAGTAGTAGATAGTAGAGTTGAGAGTCACAGTAGTAGATAGTAGAGTTGACAGCCACAGTAGTAGATAGGAGAGTTGACAGTCACAGTAGTAGATAGTAGAGTTGAGAGTCACAGAAGTAGATAGTAGAGTTGACAGTCACAGTAGTAGATAGGAGAGTTGACAGTCACAGTAGTAGATAGGAGAGTTGAGAGTCACAGTAGTAGATAGTAGAGCTGAGAGTCACAGTAGTAGATAGAAGAGTTGAGTCACAGTAGTAGATAGTAGAGCTGACAGCCACAGTAGTAGATAGTAGAGTTGAGAGTCACAGTAGTAGATAGTAGAGTTGAGAGTCACAGTAGTAGATAGTAGAGTTGAGAGTCACAGTAGTAGATAGTAGAGTTGAGAGTCACAGTAGTAGATAGTAGAGTTGAGAGTCACAGTAGTAGATAGTAGAGTTGAGTCACAGTAGTAGATAGTAGAGCTGAGAGTCACAGTAGTAGATAGAAGAGTTGAGTCACAGTAGTAGATAGTAGAGTTGAGAGTCACAGTAATAGATAGTAGAGTTGAGAGTCACAGTGGTAGATAACAGAGTTGAGAGTCACAGTAGTAGATAGTAGAGTTGATAGTCATAGAAGTAGATAGTAGAGTTGACAGAGTAGTAGATAGTAGAGTTGAGAGTCACAGTAGTAGATAGTAGAGTTAAGAGCCACAGTAGTAGATAGTACAGTTGAGAGTCACAGTAGTAGATAGTAGAGTTGAGAGTCACAGAAGTAGATAGTAGAGTTGACAGTCAGAGTAGTAGATAGTAGAGTTGACAGTCAGAGTAGTAGATAGTAGAGTTGAGAGTCACAGTAGTAGATAGTAGAGTTGACAGTCAGAGTAGTAGATAGTAGAGTTGAGAGTCACAGAAGTAGATAGTAGAGTTGAGAGTCACAGTAGTAGATAGTAGAGTTGAGAGTCACAGTAGTAGATAGTAGAGTTGACAGTCAGAGTAGTAGATAGTAGAGTTGAGAGTCACAGAAGTAGATAGTAGAGTTGACAGTCAGAGTAGTAGATAGTAGAGTTGAGAGTCACAGTAGTAGATAGTACAGTTGAGAGTCACAGTAGTAGATAGTAGAGTTGAGAGTCACAGTAGTAGATAGTCGAGCTGAGAGTCACAGTAGTAGATAGTAGAGTTGAGAGTCACAGTAGTAGATAGTAGAGTTGAGAGTCACAGCAGTAGATAGAAGAGTTGAGAGTCACAGTAGTAGATAGTCGAGCTGAGAGTCACAGTAGTAGATAGTAGAGTTGAGAGTCACAGAAGTAGATAGTAGAGTTGACAGTCAGAGTAGTAGATAGTAGAGTTGAGAGTCACAGTAGTAGATAGTAGAGTTGAGAGTCATAGTAGTAGATAGTAGAGTTAAGAGCCACAGTAGTAGATAGTAGAGTTGAGAGTCACAGTAGTAGATAGTCGAGCTGAGAGTCACAGTAGTAGATAGTAGAGTTGAGAGTCACAGTAGTAGATAGTAGAGTTGAGAGTTAAAGTAGTAGACAGTAGAGTTGACAGTCACAGTAGTAGATAGTAGAGTTGAGAGTCACAGTAGTAGATAGTTGAGTTGAGAGTCACAGTAGTAGATAGGAGAGTTGAGTCACAGAAGTAGATAGTAGAGCTGACAGCCACAGTAGTAGATAGTAGAGTTGAGAGTCACAGTAGTAGATAGTAGAGTTGAGAGTCACAGTAGTAAGATAGTAGAGTTGAGAGTCACAGTAGTAGATAGTAGAGTTGAGAGTCACAGTAGTAGATAGTAGAGTTGAGAGTCACAGTAGTAGATAGTAGAGTTGAGAGTCACAGTAGTAGATAGTAGAGTTGAGAGTCACAGTAGTAGATAGTAGAGTTGAGAGCCACAGTAGTAGATAGTAGAGTTGACAGCCACAGTAGTAGATAGTAGAGTTGAGAGTCACAGTAGTAGATAGTAGAGTTGAGAGCCACAGTAGTAGATAGTAGAGTTGAGAGTCACAGTAGTAGATAGGAGAGTTGAGTCACAGAAGTAGATAGTAGAGTTGACAGTCACAGTAGTAGATAGTAGAGTTGAGAGTCACAGAAGTAGATAGTAGAGTTGACAGTCACAGTAGTAGATAGTAGAGTTGAGAGTCACAGTAGTAGATAGGAGAGTTGAGTCACAGAAGTAGATAGTAGAGATGACAGTCACAGTAGTAGATAGTAGAGTTGAGAGTCACAGAAGTAGATAGTAGAGTTGACAGTCACAGTAGTAGATAGTAGAGTTGAGAGTCACAGAAGTAGATAGTAGAGTTGACAGTCACAGTAGTAGATAGTAGAGTTGAGAGTCACAGTAGTAGATAGGAGAGTTGAGTCACAGAAGTAGATAGTAGAGATGACAGTCACAGTAGTAGATAGTAGAGTTGAGAGTCACAGTAGTAGATAGTAGAGTTGAGAGTCACAGTAGTAGATAGTAGAGTTGAGAGCCACAGTAGTAGATAGTAGAGTTGACAGCCACAGTAGTAGATAGTAGAGTTGAGAGTCACAGTAGTAGATAGTAGAGTTGAGAGCCACAGTAGTAGATAGTAGAGTTGAGAGTCACAGTAGTAGATAGGAGAGTTGAGTCACAGAAGTAGATAGTAGAGTTGACAGTCACAGTAGTAGATAGTAGAGTTGAGAGTCACAGAAGTAGATAGTAGAGTTGACAGTCACAGTAGTAGATAGGAGAGTTGAGAGTCACAGAAGTAGATAGTAGAGTTGAGAGTCACAGTAGTAGATAGGAGAGTTGAGTCACAGAAGTAGATAGTAGAGATGACAGTCACAGTAGTAGATAGTAGAGTTGAGAGTCACAGAAGTAGATAGTAGAGTTGACAGTCACAGTAGTAGATAGTAGAGTTGAGAGTCACAGTAGTAGATAGTAGAGTTGACAGTCACAGTAGTAGATAGGAGAGTTGAGTCACAGAAGTAGATAGTAGAGTTGAGAGCCACAGTAGTAGATAGTAGAGTTGAGAGTCACAGAAGTAGATAGTAGAGTTGACAGTCACAGTAGTAGATAGTAGAGTTGAGAGTCACAGTAGGAGATAGTAGAGTTGACAGTCACAGTAGTAGATAGTAGAGTTGAGAGTCACAGTAGTAGATAGTAGAGTTGAGAGTCACAGTAGTAGATAGTAGAGTTGAGAGTCATAGTAGTAGATAGTAGAGTTGAGAGTCATAGTAGTAGATAGTAGAGTTGAGAGTCACAGTAGTAGATAGTAGAGTTGAGAGTCACAGTAGTAGATAGTAGAGTTGAGAGTCATAGTAGTAGATAGTAGAGTTGAGAGTCACAGTAGTAGATAGTAGAGTTGAGAGTCATAGTAGTAGATAGTAGAGTTGAGAGTCACAGTAGTAGACAGTAGAGTTGAGAGTCACAGTAGTAGATAGTAGAGTTGAGAGTCACAGTAGTAGATAGTAGAGTTGAGAATCACAGTAGTAGATAGTAGAGTTGAGAGTCACAGTAGTAGATAGTAGAGTTGAGAGTCACAGAAGTAGATAGTAGAGCTGACAGCCACAGTAGTAGATAGTAGAGTTGAGAGTCACAGTAGTAGATAGTAGAGTTGAGAGTCACAGTAGTAGATAGTAGAGTTGAGATTCACAGTAGTAGATAGTAGAGTTGAGAGTCACAGTAGTAGATAGTAGAGTTGAGAGTCACAGTAGTAGATAGTCGAGTTGAGAGTCACAGAAGTAGATAGTAGAGTTGAGAGTCACAGTAGTAGATAGTAGAGTTGAGAGTCACAGTAGTAGATAGTAGAGTTGAGAGTCACAGTAGTAGATAGTAGAGTTGAGAGTCACAGTAGTAGATAGTAGAGTTGAGAGTCACAGTAGTAGACAGTAGAGTTGAGAGTCACAGTAGTAGATAGTAGAGTTGAGAGTCACAGAAGTAGATAGTAGAGCTGACAGCCACAGTAGTAGATAGTAGAGTTGAGAGTCACAGTAGTAGATAGTAGAGTTGAGAGTCACAGTAGATAGTAGTAGAGTTGAGAGTCACAGTAGTAGACAGTAGAGTTGAGAGTCACAGTAGTAGATAGTAGAGTTGAGAGTCACAGAAGTAGATAGTAGAGCTGACAGCCACAGTAGTAGATAGTAGAGTTGAGAGTCACAGTAGTAGATAGTAGAGTTGAGAGTCACAGTAGTAGATAGTAGAGTTGAGATTCACAGTAGTAGATAGTAGAGTTGAGAGTCACAGTAGTAGATAGTAGAGTTGAGAGTCACAGTAGTAGATAGTCGAGTTGAGAGTCACAGAAGTAGATAGTAGAGTTGAGAGTCACAGTAGTAGATAGTAGAGTTGAGAGTCACAGTAGTAGATAGTAGAGTTGAGAGTCACAGTAGTAGATAGTAGAGTTGAGAGTCACAGTAGTAGATAGTAGAGTTGAGAGTCACAGTAGTAGACAGTAAGAGTTGAGAGTCACAGTAGTAGATAGTAGAGTTGAGAGTCACAGTAGTAGATAGTAGAGTTGAGAATCACAGTAGTAGATAGTAGAGTTGAGAGTCACAGTAGTAGATAGTCGAGTTGAGAGTCACAGTAGTAGATAGTAGAGTTGAGAGTCACAGTAGTAGATAGTAGAGTTGAGAGTCACAGTAGTAGATAGTAGAGTTGAGAGTCATAGTAGTAGATAGTAGAGTTGAGAGTCACAGTAGTAGATATGTAGAGTTGAGAGTCACAGTAGTAGATAGTAGAGTTGAGAGTCACAATAGTAGATAGTAGAGTTGAGAGTCACAGTAGTAGATAGTAGAGTTGAGAGTCACAGTAGTAGATAGTAGAGTTGAGAGTCACAGTAGTAGATAGTAGAGTTGAGAGTCATAGTAGTAGATAGTAGAGTTGAGAGTCACAGTAGTAGATAGTAGAGTTGAGAGTCACAGTAGTAGATAGTAGAGTTGAGAGTCACAGTAGTAGATAGTCGAGTTGAGAGTCACTATCGTAGAAAATAAAGTTGAAAGATTAGATTAGGTTAGGCTAGGCTAGGCTAGGTAAGGTTAGGTAAGGTTAGGTTAGGTAAGGTTAGGCTAGGCTAGGTTAGGTAAGGTTAGGTTAGGTAAGGTTAGGCTAGGCTAGGTTAGGTAAGGTTAGGTTAGGTAAGGTTAGGTTAGGCTAGGCTAGGTTAGGTAAGGTTAGGTTAGGTTAGGTTATGTAAGGTTAGGCTAGGCTAGGTTAGGTTAGGTAAGGTTAGGTTAGGCTAGTCTAGGTTAGGTAAGGTTAGGTTAGGTAAGGTTAGGTTAGGCTAGGTTAGGTAAGGTTAGGCTAGGCTAGGTTAGGTAAGGTTAGGCTAGGCTAGGTTAGGTAAGGTTAGGCTAGGCTAGGTTAGGTAAGGTTAGGTTAGGTAAGGTTAGGTTAGGATAGGCTAGATTAGGTAAGGTTAGGCTAGGCTAGGTTAGGTAAGGTTAGGCTAGGCTAGGTTAGGTAAGGTTAGGCTAGGCTAGGTTAGGTAAGGTTAGGTTAGGTAAGGTTAGGTTAGGCTAGGCTAGGTTAGGTAAGGTTAGGCTAGGCTAAGTTAGGTAAGGTTAGGTTAGGTAAGGTTAGGTTAGGCTAGGCTAGGTTAGGTAAGGTTAGGTTAGGCTAGGCTAGGTTAGGTAAGGTTAGGCTAGGCTAGGTTAGGTAAGGTTAGGTTAGGTAAGGTTAAGTTAGGCTAGGCTAGGTAAGGTTAGGTTAGGCTAGGCTAGGTTAAGTAAGGTTAGGTTAGGTAAGGTTAGGTTAGGCTAGGCTAGGTTAGGTTAGGTAAGGTTAGGTTAGGTAAGGTTAGGTTAGGCTAGGCTAGGTTAGGTAAGGTTAGGTTAGGTAAGGTTAGGTTAGGCTAGGCTAGGCTAGGTAAGGTTAGGCTAGGTTAGGTAAGGTTAGGTTAGGTAAGGTTAGGTTAGGCTAGGCTAGGTTAGGTAAGGTTAGGTTAGGTAAGGCTAGGTTAGGCTAGGCTAGGTTAGGTTAGGTTAGGTTAGTTTAGGTTAGGTAAGGTTAGGTTTGGTTAGGTTAGGTTAGGTTAGGTTAGTTTAGGCTAGGCTAGGTTAGGTTAGGTTAGGTTAGGTTAGGTTAGGTTAGGTTAGGTTAAGTTAGGTTAGGTTAGGTTAGGTTAGGTTAGCTTAGGTTAAGTTAAGTTAGGTTAGGTTAGGTTAGGTTAGGTTAAGTTAGGTTAGGTTAGGTTAGGTTAGGTTAGGTTAGCTTAGGTTAGGCTAGGCTAGGCTAGGTTAGGTAAGGTTAGGTTAGGTAAGGTTGGGTTAAGTTAAGTTAGGTTGTCGTGTGGGGTTCGAACATAGATTGGGTAATAAAGACTCACGTCGGATATTTCAGTATGTCTATTAGACAGAATATATGGGGAGTGCCATGTCTAACCTGCCGTCTACCTAACGTCTCAAGTTAAACTGCCCTCTCGAGTGCCTGGAGGGTGAGTGGCATACAAATCATGCTAGGTCAGCAGTAATGCCCCGTGATATAACAGTGATTTACACAGGAGGCAGTGAATCAGTAATGGAAAGTAAGAGAACACAAGTGCAGCTAATGTGTCCTTTTATTGTGGCAACGTTTCGCTCTTCAGGAGCTTTCTCAAAGCCATTACAAACAGTACATGGACACAGAGGGTATATATAGGCTCAGAGTGAGGTGCAATACTAGTGGTGGTAGTAGTAGTATTAGTGATATAAGTAGTAGTAGTAGTAGTAGTAGTAGTAGTAGTAATACAATATTTTAGACCAATTAACTTGATGAATGGTTTGACAAACCGACAAGTTGAAGATTGAGACACTTATGCAGCATATGGGAATCTTTGTTCAGGAAACGTTTGTATTGGACTGATGAAGCCACTGTGTGGCGAAACGTTTCCTGAATAAAGATTCCCATATGCTGCATAAGTGTCTCAATCTTCATATAAGCTATTACTTGGGAAACATAAAAATTGGTAAGACAAATATTTGTATTAGAGGATGGATAGAGAAGGTCTGTTTCAGTGTTCACTCTGTAATGTGCTTGTGTAGTATTAACAGAAGAGACTATGTGATGGCAGGGTTTACTGTTTTCAGGAGGATTCTTACTAAGACTTCAGAGATGGTGAAGCTGCCTTTGTTTTGTTTGTGTTAGAAACAGCTATTAGTGAAGATTCAAGACACTTGCGTCTGCGGAAAATAGTTTCTTTGATCACTAATTGGGCGTCTCTGAACTTCATGAGATGATTGGTAGAATTTCGGTGTTGTACACAGGCGTTGTTCAAGTTATCGTTCATACATGAGTAAATGTGTTCATTGAGGTGGGTGTCGAGGTTCCTTGCTGTTTCACCTACGTAAATCTTGTCACAGCCTCCACAGGGTATAGTGTAAACTCCTGCATTGACTGGTTCGTGGTGCTTGGATTTTGTCCTGGTTAGATCCTTTATTGAAGTGCTGGAAGCGATGGCGACTCTGGTGTTAGCTTGTGAAAGTACTTTTGAGACGTTCAGTGCAACCTGACTGTTGGGAAGAATTATAACTTTGCTGGGAGTGGTGTTGATGCGTGGAGAATTATTGATCTGAAGAGCTCTTTTCTTGCAGTCTTTGATGAAAAAGGAAGGAAAATGTAACTCAGTGAATGTTTGGTGAATGTATGTACATTCCTCGTCAAGAAACTCAGGACTACAAATTCGGTATTACGCTCTTAGGAAAAACCCGATGATGATGCCCCTTTTGGTCTTGGTATCTTGACTGGAATAGAAGTGTGTGAGATCATTTTTATTGGTAAGTTTGCGGTAAACTTGAAATCTTAAGCTGTTGTCTACTTTGTGAATGAGGACGTCGAGGAAAGGTAGCTTGTCATTGGACTCTTCTTCTAGTGTAAACTGGATCGCCGGTTCAACTGCTAACCTAACCTAGTTCTAGCAAGTTAGCAGAGCCTTGTAAGCTTCCAGCTGTAACTAGAGACTGGAGAACTTAGAAGTGCTAGCTTAACCTAGTTCTAGCAAGCTAGCAGAGCCTTGTAAGCTTCCAGCTGTAACTAGCGACTGGAGAACTTAGAAGTGCTGGCTTAACCTATTTCTAGCAAGCTAGCAGAGCCTTGTAAGCTTCCAACTGTAACTAGCGACTGGAGAACCTAGAAGTGCTAGTTTAACCTAGTTCTAGCAAGCTAGCAGAGCTCCCTAAGCTTCCAACTGTAACTAGCGACTGGAGAACCTAGAGGTGCTAGCTTAACCTAGTTCTAGCAAGCTAGCAGAGCTCCCTAAGCTTCCAACTGTAACTAGCGACTGGAGAACCTAGAGGTGCTAGCTTAACCTAGTTCTAGCAAGCTAGCAGAGTCTCGTAAATAATCTAGCAGCTTTGACACAATCAGATATAAATCTATACGTTTTAATATTACACAGGAATACGATAGCAAGAAAATGTACACAGGATTCCAGATAGAACGTAAGGTTACGTTCAAGAGTGAACGTAAGGTTACGTTCAACAGTGAACGTAAGGTTACGTTCAAGAGTGAACGTAAGGTTACGTTCAAGAGTGAACGTAAGGTTACGTTCAAGAGTGAACGTAAGGTTACGTTCAACAGTGAACGTAAGGTTACGTTCAACAGTGAACGTAAGGCTACGTTCAAGAGTGAACGTAAGGCTACGTTCAAGAGTGAACGTAAGGTTACGTTAGAGTGAACGTAAGGTTACGTTCAACAGTGAACGTAAGGCTACGTTCAAGAGTGAACGTAAGGTTACGTTAGAGTGAACGTAAGGTTACGTTCAACAGTGAACGCAAGGTTACGTTCAACAGTGAACGTAAGGTTACGTTCAAGAGTGAACGTAAGGTTACGTTCAAGAGTGAACGTAAGGTTACGTTCAACAGTGAACGCAAGGTTACGTTCAACAGTGAACGTAAGGTTACGTTCAAGAGTGAACGTAAGGTTACGTTCAACAGTGAACGCAAGGTTACGTTCAACAGTGAACGTAAGGTTACGTTCAAGAGTGAACGTAAGGTTACGTTCAAGAGTGAACGTAAGGTTACGTTCAAGAGTGAACGTAAGGTTACGTTCAAGAGTGAACGTAAGGTTACGTTCAAGAGTGAACGTAAGGTTACGTTCAAGAGTGAACGTAAGGTTACGTTCAACAGTGAACGTAAGGTTACGTTCAAGAGTGAACGTAAGGTTACGTTCAACAGTGAACGCAAGGTTACGTTCAACAGTGAACGTAAGGTTACGTTCAAGAGTGAACGTAAGGTTACGTTCAAGAGTGAACGTAAGGTTACGTTAGAGTGAAAGTAAGGTTACGTTCAACAGTGAACGTAAGGTTACGTTCAAGAGTGAACGTAAGGTTACGTACGTTCAACACAAGAGTGAACGTGATAATGGTATAAAATACTGATACGTCGATAACACACGTATTCCGAAACGTTCCGCCTACACAGCAGGCTGCTTCAGTCCAGTACAGAGGAGTTAACAGAAGCAGTAGAGATGTGAAGACGCTATCGTCAGTCCCTCAGCCTTAAAGACGTAGTTTTGAGGTGGTCAGTCCCTCACCCTGGAGATGATATAATCAATATTGATGGATTACATCAACTTGATAATTCTCCGAAACATTTATGTACAAGAACACAAGAACATAAATAACTGAAGAGTAACGAACACTAGTCAATACTCGATATAACGCACATGAATACAAACACGGGAAGTTAGAGAAAGTACAAAGGTTTGCAACAAGGCTAGTCCCAGAGCTCAGGGGAATGTCGCACGAGGAAAGGTTGAGGGAAATTGGACTGACGACACTGGAGGACAGGAGGGTCAGGGGAGACATGATAACGACATACAAGATACTGCGGGGAATAGACAAGGTGGACAGAGATAGGATGTTCCAGAGAGGGGACACAGGGACAAGGGGTCACAACTGGAAGCTGAAGACTCAGACGAGTCACAGGGACGTTAGGAAGTATTTCTTCAGTCATAGAGTCGTCAGGAAGTGGAATAGCCTAGCAAGTGAAGTAGTGGAGGCAGGAACCATACATAGTTTTAAGAAGAGGTATGACAAAGCTCAGGAAGCAGAGACGGAGAGGACCTAGTAGCGATCAGTGAAGAGGCGGGGCCAGGAACTGAGTCTCGACCCCTGCAACCACAATTAGGTGAGTACAATTAGGTGAGTACAATTAGGTGAGTACAGGAACCTGATTCATCTGTATATTTCGTCTGAAGACCATCTTCTGAGTAGGAATTTAATAAAGGTACCTAATTACTGTACCTGTGTTTAATTATCAACTTGTCTGTAAGTTAACCTGTTTTTAACTAACAGATCCTTGTCTTAATGCTACCACGCCTTCAGTGGCGTGGGTAGGATTAAGAAAGGCCTTCAGTGGCGTGGGTAGGATTAAGAAAGGCCTTCAGTGGCGTGGGTAGGATTAAGAAAGGCCTTCAGTGGCGTGGGTAGGATTAAGGCCTTCAGTGGCGTGGGTAGGATTAAGAAAGGCCTTCAGTGGCGTGGGTAGGATTAAGAAAGGCCTTCAGTGGCGTGGGTAGGATTAAGAAAGGCCTTCAGTGACGTGGGTAGGATTAAGAAAGGCCTTCAGTGGCGTGGGTAGGATTAAGAAAGGCCTTCAGTGGCGTGGGTAGGATTAAGAAATGCCTTCAGTGGCGTGGGTAGGATTAAGTAACGCCTTCAGTGGCGTGGGTAGGATTAAGAAATGCCTTCAGTGGCGTGGGTAGGATTAAGAAAGGCCTTCAGTGGCGTGGGTAGGATTAAGAAACGCCTTCAGTGGCGTGGGTAGGATTAAGAAAGGCCTTCAGTGGCGTGGGTAGGATTAAGAAAGGCCTTCAGTGGCGTGGGTAGGATTAAGAAAGGCCTTCAGTGGCGTGGGTAGGATTAAGAAAGGCCTTCATTGGCGTGGGTAGGATTAAGAAAGGCCTTCAGTGACGTGGGTAGGATTAAGAAAGGCCTTCAGTGGCGTGGGTAGGATTAAGAAAGGCCTTCAGTGGCGTGGGTAGGATTAAGAAAGGCCTTCAGTGACGTGGGTAGGATTAAGTAAGGCCTTCAGTGACGTGGGTAGAATTAAGTAAGGCCTTCAGTGACGTGGGTAGAATTAAGTAAGGCCTTCAGTGGCGTGGGTAGGATTAAGAAAGGCCTTCAGTGACGTGGGTAGGATTAAGTAAGGCCTTCAGTGACGTGGGTAGAATTAAGAAAGGCCTTCAGTGACGTGGGTAGGATTAAGTAAGGCCTTCAGTGGCGTGGGTAGAATTAAGTAAGGCCCTCAAAGGCGTGGGTAGAATTTTTTTTATTATTAAACATCCAGGTACAAAATATATATAAGTGCATCAATTAATATGTCAACGAGATACTAGGCACTAACAAGATTATCATTGTATAAGAAATAATAAAATCAAAACACTGGAAAATATAAAGACTATACAAAAACAATATAACAAAAAAATAGGACACAAAATTACACATATACAAGCAATCACGTATGATACAACAATATACAACATCTGGCTTATAACTAGGCATGGCTTCCGCCTGCCAACATACAACGTATCCAAGACTTAATCTAAGAACTCAGGTGCCGAAAGGAGCACAACAATACGTTAATTTGGGCGACTACCACGGGGCTATTATCATGGACTAAGAATAGGCATTCACAGTGCAAAGGTGGAAACAGGATGACGCTACAATTCACAAAAAGGGAAATATAATAATAAAACAAAACTGAACTACACTGTGATGTTTGACATCTCAAATAAACATAAGAAAAGACAATGCAAGCAGCTGTAAGTGAACTTATACACTGACGAGAGGCTAATATTGAAAAATACTGCCTCCACATATAGTGCAAGCTCTATCACAGCTTACAGAAAAACAAACACTTGCATAGATACATATGCTACTGTTGTGTACGAATGGTATACAATACCGACAAAATGAGATTAAGACACATGTGCAACATCTGGGTATCTTTATTGTAGACGTTTCGCCATCCAGTGGCTTTATCAATACAAATTCTAGGACATAACTTGAAAACAGTAGGACTATATACAGAAGATGAGGTAATCAGTCCCTCAACCTAGGAGTAGGTGCGAAGAGCACCATAGTCGTGGAGAATCTCCACGACTATGGTGCTCTTCGCACCTACTTCCACTCTGGAATCCCGCCTACCAGTGACTATGCCCTTGTCTGCTACACCTGACGTTACTATATAAGCGCCAGGCTCCTTGCTTCTGTTTCAGAATCTCCACCACTATGGTGCTCTTCGCACCTACTCCTAGGTTGAGGGACTGATTACCTCATCTTCTGTACATAGTTCTACTGTCTTCAAGTTATGTCCTGGAATTTGTATTGATAAAGCCACTGGATGGCGAAACGTCTACAATAAAGATACCCAGATGTTGCACATGTGTCTTAATCTCATATACTATTGTAAAGCACACGAACACGGCATAAAGTATAAACAGAAATAAGAAAATGTTCAACTGTGCTAGGAAGCACACCATATACAAAATATACACCAATGACTTATTGAGGCCTAAATGACGGAAAACTTTGCTAAAAGCTGTATATACAAAGCCTTAAGATATATCGTCGTCACCGTCACATAGGAGACGCACATAAACTCGGAGATCACCAAACATTCACGCACTTGACAAACACAATTAGACACAGCTGACCAGCCCGTTAGATTACCCACTGAACACCCATAACTATCTCAAATCTCGTAACTCCAAGGCTTTATATTCAGACGGGAAGTCTCTTTCCCATCTCCCCTCATATACCAACATGTTTCGACATTTTGTCCTTTATATTGTCCCCGCTAAAACCCTAATTCTACTGTTACCATCAACGTGCCTCAGCCCATGACACGAAAATATAATCGGCCACTACGTACGACACCGCACGTTGTACACGCAAGTCAACCCCACCTACATCATAACTCAACGCTCGGAGCACCGACAAACCTCCCCCCCCCCCACCAAACGCATAACCCTACTAAACCACTCTCGTACCATACCTAAAGTCTCACAGAAATACACAACGTGAAAAGCAGATTCCTCCATTCCGCACGCCGGACAACCCCAGTCTTCCTCCAAACGCCTATTATACAACACCACCACGGACTGCAAGATTCCATGTAAAAATTTAAAAACCACTTCCCGTACTTGAACAGGCAGACGCAACTGTTGAACTCGCCTCCATATATCACCCCACGCATACATGGGATACAATCCTTCAACTCGCACCACGACTCTCTCCATACTCGCCCTTTCTAAGGTACATAATTTTACACAGCGCACATCCCTCATGCGCATGATACGCGGAACATCGTGTCGCACCTAATTAAATTCCTCCCTCCCCACCACCTGCGCAGGTCGTTATACAATTTACTTAACCCACCATGCATCCCACCCAGTCGGAGAAAACGACGCTTCACGTAACATGCCATGACACGAGCCTCTAGATCGAGAGGAATGAGACCCAACCCTCCCTGATGCACTGATGTCTCCACCATTGCTCTTGTGAGCCAATCGCAACCTGAACCCCACAAAAATCGATAAACTCTATGCAAAAGACGTTTGACGTCCCTCTGCAACAGAGGATACAGTGCAGCAACATGCCATACTTTGCTATAAAGCAGGACATTAATGACCACCGCTCTCTGATGCAGGGTTAAATGTCGCGGCCGTAGACTATTTAAGCGCCCCAAGACACTATGTACAACCCTTCCCGAAATACACGCCCTCATCTGATCGACCTCCTACATGTATTGAACACCACATATAGTGATATGATCAACCACAGTCCACCCCTCTGCATCTGCTCCATCCCCCACCCACTCCCCCAACTCCAGAATCTTCGATTTTTCTCTATTAACACACATCCCCGTACCCTTGCCAAATATGTCAACAAGTCTCCCAACGAAACCCAATTGCTCCCGTGAACGTAATAACACAGTAGTATCATCTACACAACCCACAAGGGTCGGTCGACCACTACTCGGACCCCACGATGTCTCTATTCCCCGCCCACAAACAGCCCAGTAAAAAGGGTCCTGCATACATGCAAAAAGCATTTGAGACATGGGGCATCCCTGACGAATGCCCCTGCTCAAGTGTACAAAAACACCTAACTTCCCATTAACTTGTACTTTAAATCCCGCTCCATTGTACAATGAATGGGCCCACATGATGACCTCATTTCCAAAACCCTGCCATCTCATAAATTTCCACAGAACCTCCCTTTCCACACTATCAAAAGCGGCTTGCCAGTCTAAAGCCAAAACCCCACCCCCACCCCTCACCCCGCATTCCTCAACAAACTCCCTGATATTCCCATGACCATCATACATTGACCTACCTGGCACACCAAAATGACTCTTATGGATGACCTTATCAAACACTTTCTTAATTCTATTCATCAAAATTTTCGCATATAGTTTATAGTCACTACACATCAACGATATGGGACGGTAATCCTTAATCGCTAACGGCACATCACATTTCCTAAGACCAACACTGCCGTACGCTGAGACAGACCTAACACCCCCTCCTCCTTCATCGCATTGAGTAAACGAACCATAAAAGTCCGTATTACCTCCCAATGTTTGATATAAAATTCACAAGGGATGCCATCAATGCCTGGTGCCTTCCCCTTACTCATTCCTTGTAGTGCCTCCCACACCTCTGCCTCAGATATAGGCCCACCCATGAGAAGGCGATCATAATCATTTAACTCGCATCGTACTCCTCTCCCCAATTCCTGTATTGCATGCTCACTCACGTCTTTACTCTGCATCTGGAGCTTACTCCAAATATCAACATAAAAACTTATCCCCTCAGTTGTTGTTAAGACCTGTCCCTCACTATGCCCGTCAACTTCATCCTGTACCGCTAAACTCACAATGTCAGTTGCCTTTCGTCTTTGTGTCTGACTTCGTAAGACACAAGCAGACGGTTTGTCACCCCACAAAGCCTCTTCCACCCCACTCGAAATGCGCGCCCCATCGAAAATCTTATTTTTCAATACCTGGATTTGTTCTTTAAGAGCATCAATCTCATCCACTGGGTAAACCCCAGATGCCTCTCCCTGATACCTCAGAAAACCATACTCCATGCGAGTGGCCTCCTTACCCCGATACACATAAAAATCCTTAATTCGAGGCTTCACAACCTCATCCCACCGTTGCACTAAATCCCACCCCTCCCAGGAGTCTACTTCCATAGACGCCCATAAGTCCGTGAATAGTTCCCGATCATCTGCACTTTGTAACATCTGTGTATTCAATTTCCAGTACCCCTTAAAACGATTCGGGAGACCTCCCCAGTCGAGCTCTACAAAAACTCCCCGGTGGTCAGATAAAAAGACATTCAACACACTCACATTGATTACGACCACCCGCCGAAACACATACACCCTATCTAAACATGCCGCATAGCCCCTATGTACAAAAGTATGCTCAATCCCCAAGTCACGACCTTCACGTACATCTACCAACCCCAGCCCAGACAACAAGTCACCCAAAATAAGCAAACAGAAACCTGCCCCCCTCGGTTCAACGTCTTTACGGCACACCACACAGTTCCAATCACCACCGACCACTGTAATTTCCGGCAGGGACCTCAAATAATACACTAAGACAGCTCTAACAAAAGTATTTTTAAGATTAACATCATGTTCAGCCGGCCCATATACCCCTACAAAACCAACCCTTCTACTACCCTAATCCCCCACGACTCGCACCACGCGACCCTCCCCCCTTCCTCCCAATGTCTCAACACAAACGGGCTGGTCACTTTTATCAACACAGCCACTCCACCTTTCAGACGTCTGGAGTGAGTCACATAAATGTCATAACCATCCATCTCAAACAAACTTCCTACCTTATGGTTATGTTCTTGCAAAAAACACACATCTACTGCAAAAAGATTCAACCACTCACGCACTTGCACACACTTTCTGACAGATTTCAAACCATTAACATTAATAGTTACACACCTAACTATGTTAAAGGTGGCTTTCCTCTAGGGGCTACCACTTCCTTTTTCTCTTTGTGTCGGCAAGCGCCCAAGGCACTTCCTGCACCTTTGGCAATCCCTGAGATATGACCTGCTGTCCTGGACTCGCGCGACCTCCCCCCACCCATGATTTCCGACCACGTCTTCTTCCCTGAACGTTGTCCAGGGGTCAAGATATCATCGGAGTCGGACGGGGTAGCCGCACGCTTCCTAGAAACAGCATCTTCAGACATGTCAGTACTTGGAGTGTACTCCTTGTGAATTTCAGCCTCAACAGTATGAACCCTCGAACTCTCCAAATCTCACACTTCAGCTATCTGATCAGCCTCATCCACACATAATCTCACCTCATCAGAAACCTTCAAGAAAGGCACACACGGCACATAATCAGACTCATGCGATGCTAATATGTCACTCAACGCAGATACAATGTCGGCCTCCATATCTCCTGCCTCTCTTGCTAGAGGGATTTCACTGCTCACATGTCAAGGGAGGCAGTCCCAGGTAGAGTCACACAAGATGACTCTAGTAGCATGGCCCGATCAACCTCAGCACTCCATGATGTCAGACGCGGCGAGCCCTCGACAACCTCTTCTTCCGGAGCCTGACGGGGTACCTCGCCGTCAGGACGACGACTACGCCCCAAGGGCGGCTGGCGCTGAACACATTGAGCCGCTATGTGATCCAAAGCACAGCAGAGGCGGCAAGTTCTTCTCTGTCCAGGATACGTCACGTACACCTGGGTACAAAAATCCTCCAGGTGCACGTACGAAGGAATCGGCTGATGCAGGGACATTTTCAACATAAATGACCCCTCCTGAAGACCAGCATAGCGGCCATCATACTACTTACTCATGGAGACCAGGTGGATTTTCCCATAACGTTCAAAAACGTCACGTATGTCAACTTCATTGGCCTCAAAATGCACGTTACGCACACGTACCCACGTATAGTACCGTGAAACGTCATGCAAATGGACAGAAACTGCTGGGGTGACTTGCTTACTTATATCCTGGTACTGGGTCACAATCTTCTCGTACATCTGAGTGTCACAAAATTTGACGAAGATCCGTGTAGTTCCATTCAAGGCGACGCCACACAAGGATTCACGCTGAATGCCATATGTATCACGAATGATTGCTGGCATTAACACATTCATTGATTCGCTGGTGATAGAGCCCTGTGTTAGTTGAATACAAACAGTATTAACACGCCGGCGAAACGCAGTCGCCATTGTTGTTGATGTTGTAAAAACTCCTCCACCAGGTGTCGGGACTGAGGAGAAGCAGCTGACAACCGCTCAGCACAACGTCTGAGCAGAGAATGTGGGTAGAATTAAGTAAGGAACTCAAAGGCGTGGGTAGAATTAAGTAAGGCCCTCAAAGGCGTGGGTAGAATTAAGTAAGGCCATCAAAGGCGTGGGTACGACTAAGTAAGGCCTTCAAAGGCGTGGGTACGACTAAGTAAGGCCATCAAAGGCGTGGGTATGACTAAGTAAGGCCTTCAAAGGCGTGGGTACGACTAAGGCCATCAAAGGAGTGGGTACGACTAAGTAAGGCCATCAAAGGCGTGGGTGCGACTAAGTAAGTCCAACAAAGGCCTGGGTACGACTAAGTAAGGCCATCAAAGGCGTGGGTACGACTCAGTAAGGCCATCAAAGGCGTGGGTACGACTAAGTAAGGCAATCAAAGGCGTGGGTACGACTCAGTAAGGCCAGCAAAGGCGTGGGTACGACTCAGTAAGGCCATCAAAGGCGTGGGTACGACTCAGTAAGGCCATCAAAGGCGTGGGTACGACTAAGTAAGGCACATGTTACTATGTAAGTAGTTACCTTGAAGTGTAATTTCACCCTCATAGGCCTACCTTCTCCAGAACTTTTAATTTTTATAGTTCCCTGATAATGTGAAAAGTCACGAAAGCGCTTGGAAGTTCACTATTCTTTCACAGTAGTTGTTTGTATATTGTGATATCACTGTTTACTGTGATCTTATTGTGTACATGTTGCTGAGATACTGTACTTACAACAATAATAATAATAATTATATATTTACTAACAGTACACGTACAAGGTATACCAGTACATGTACAAGGTATACCAGTACATGTACAAGGTATACCAGTACATGTACAAGGTATACCAGTACATGTACAAGGTATACAAGTACATGTACAAGGTATACAAGTACATGTACAAGGTATACAAGTACATGTACAAGGTATACAAGTACATGTACAAGGTATACAAGTACATGTACAAGGCATACAAGTACATGTACAAGGTATACAAGTATATGTACAAGGTATACCAGTACATGTACAAGGAATACAAGTACATGTACAAGGTACACCAGTACATATACAAGGTATACCAGTACATGTACATGGTATACAAGTACATGTACAAGGTATACAAGTACATGTACAAGGTATACAAGTACATGTACAAGGTATACCAGTACATGTACAAGGTATACCAGTACATGTACAAGGTATACAAGTACATGTACAAGGTATACCAGTACATGTACAAGGTATACAAGTACATGTACAAGGTATACCATTTACATGTACAAGGTATACAAGTACATGTACAAGGTATACAAGTACATGTACAAGGTTATACCAGTACATGTACAAGGTATACAAGTACATGTACAAGGTTTTACAAGTACATGTACAAGGTATACCAGTACATGTACAAGGTATACCAGTACATGTACAAGGTATACCAGTACATGTACAAGGTATACCAGTACATGTACAAGGTATTACCAGTACATGTACAAGGTATACCAGTACATGTACAAGGTATACCAGTACATGTACAAGGTATACAAGTACATGTACAAGGTATACAAGTACATGTACAAGGTATACAAGTATATGTACAAGGTATACCAGTACATGTACAAGGTATACAAGTACATGTACAAGGTATACCAGTACATGTACAAAGTATACAAGTACATGTACAAGGTATACCAGTACATGTACAAGGTATACAAGTACATGTACAAGGTATACCAGTACATGTACAAAGTATACAAGTACATGTACAAGGTATACAAGTACATGTATAAGGTATACAAGTACATGTACAAGGTATACAAGTACATGTGCAAGGTATACAAGTACATGTACAAGGTATACAAGTAAATGTGCAAGGTATGCAAGTATATGTACAAGGTATACAAGTACATGTACAAGGTATACAAGTACATGAACAAGGTATACCAGTACATGTACAAGGTATACCAGTGCATGTACAAGGTATACCAGTACACGTACAATGTATACCAGTACATGTACAAGGTATACAAGTACATGTACAAAGTATACATGTACACGTACAAGGTATACAAGTACATGTACAAGGTATACCAGTGCATGTACAAGGTATACCAGTACATGTACAAGGTATACCAGTACATGTACAAGGTATACAAATACATGTATAAGGTATACAAGTACATGTACAAGGTTAACCAGTACATGTACAAGGTATACAAGTGCATGTAAAAGGTATACAAGTACATGTACAAGGCAAACAAGTACATGTACAAGGTATACAAGTACATGTACAAGGTATACAAGTACATGCACAAGGTATACAAGTATATTTACAAGGTATACCAGTACATGTACAAGGTATACAAGTATATATACAAGGTATACCAGTACATGTACAAGGTATACAAGTACATGTACAAGGTATACAAGTACATGTACAAGGTATACAAGCACATGTACAAGGTATACATGTACAAGGTATACCAGTACATGTACAAGGTATACATGCATATATACAAGGTATACCAGTACATGTACAAGGTATACAAGTACATGTACAAAGTATACAAGTACATGTACAAGGTATACAAGTATATGTACAAGGTACACAAGTACATGTACAAGGCATACAAGTACATGTACAAGGTATACAAGTACATGTACAAGGTACACCAGTACATGTACAAGGTACACAAGTACATGTACAAGGTATACAAGTACATGTACAAGGTATACAAGCACATGTACAAGGTATACATGTACAAGGTATACATGCATATATACAAGGTATACAAGTATATGTACAAGGTATACCAGTACATGTACAAGGAATACAAGTACATGTACAAGGTACACCAGTACATATACAAGGTATACCAGTACATGTACAAGGTATACAAGTACATGTACAAGGTATACAAGTACATGTACAAGGTATACAAGTACATGTACAAGGTATACAAGTACATGTACAAGGTATACAAGTACATGTACAAAGTATACAAGTACAAGGTATACAAGTACATGTACAAGGTATACAAGTACATGTACAAGGTATACAAGTACATGTACAAGGTATACCAGTACATGTACAAGGTATACAAGTACATGTACAAGGTATCCAGTACATGTACAAGGTATCCCAAGTACATGTACAAGGTATACAAGTACATGTACAAGGTATACAAGTACATGTACAAGGTATACAAGTACATGTACAAGGTATACCAGTACATGTACAAGGTATACCAGTACATGTACAAGGTATACAGATCATAGCTGACATCAGTGACATACTACTATATAGAAAGTTGCTTGTTATGCTGAGAATTTCCCGCAAATTATGTCAGTTTTGTCCCAGGATGCCACCCACACCAGTCCACTAACACCCAGGATGCCACCCACACCAGTCCACTAACACCCAGGATGCCACCCACACCAGTCTACTAACACCCAGGATGCCACCCACACCAGTCCACTAACACCCAGGATGCCACCCACACCAGTCCACTAACCCCCAGGATGCCACCCACACCAGTCCACTAACACCCAGGATGCCACCCACACCAGTCCACTAACACCCAGGATCCCACCCCACACCAGTCTACTAACACCCAGGATGCCACCCACACCAGTCCACTAACACCCAGGATGCCACCCACACCAGTCCACTAACACCCAGGATGCCACCCACACCAGTCCACTAACACCCAGGATGCCACCCAAACCAGTCCACTAACACCCAGGATGCCACCCACACCAGTCCACTAACACCCAGGATGCCACCCACACCAGTCTACAAAACACCCAGGATGCCACCCACACCAATCCACTAACACCCAGGATGCCACCCACACCAGTCCACTAACACCAGGATGCACCCACACCAGTCTACTAACACCCAGGATGCCCCCCACGCCAATCCACTAACACCCAGGATGCCACCCACACCAGTCCACTAACACCAGGATGCCACCCACACCAGTCCACTAACACCCAGGATGCCACCCACACCAGTCCACTAACACCCAGGATGCCACCCACACCAGTCCACTAACACCCAGGATGCCACCCACACCAGTCCACTAACACCCAGGATGCCACCCACACCAGTCCACTAACACCCAGGATGCCACCCACACCAGTCCACTAACACCCATGATGCCACCCACACCAGTCCACTAACACCCAGCATGCCACCCACACCAGTCCACTAACACCCATGATGCCACCCACACCAGTCCACTAACACCCAGGATGCCACCCACACCAGTCCACTAACACCCAGGATGCCACCCACACCAGTCCACTAACACCCAGGTACCTACTTACTGCTAGGTGAACATGGACAGCAGGTGTAATGAAACACGCCTGTTTCCACCCGTACCGGGGATCGAACTACCCAGGTCATGCTTTATACTAGGTATGATAATGGTACTTATGTACACCTGTACCTATCGTACCTTGTTTACGACGTAGGTGAGAGATGATTGCTTGTGACATGGTTCCGATAACCAACAAGTTGAGTCAACAAGTTGAAGAATGAGACGTTGTGTCAGTCAGTGGACTCTTCAGTCCAATACAGATGACGGTGACAGACGAGGAATCTTAGGTAATCAGTCCCTCCTGTTCAGTCTTCATAAGATAGACTGAAGACACCGTCTCCAGGGACTGACTACCTCAAGCTCTTCATCTTCCACCGTCTCCGTATAGGACTGAAGAAGCCACGGGCTGGTGAAAGTCCCAAAATAAAAATTCCCAAAATCTCCCACGTGTCGTTTATGGCAATTTGCACCTTTGTTGTTGTGGGTTTCGTGGGCCACCAAAACTTACGCCTTACTGAGTCTTCCCTCCCAAAATTTCATATATCCTCCAGAATTAGGCAATTCTGACCGATATGTGAAACGAAAACAATCCGAATACAAAAACCTGGAACAATATGTTCGAAATTAGACCAAATTGAACCCCCGTATATAAATCCCAGCTGAGCTAGACACCCAAAAGAACCCCAGTGGTAATAAGTCAGGTGTTTTTGGGTTGTACTGATTAATTTACATATATATTACTAGGTATGATGATTATGATAATAATAATGTTTATTTATATAAGTACATGATACAACTTATGTGTACCTGTGTCTAAATAAACTTACTTGCTTGTATTACCGATTCTGAGTCAGCAACAGGCTTTCCCGAAGCTTAATAATAAAGTTTATTACTACCAGTACATGATACAACTTATATAGACCATAGCTGACACCTATGACATGTTATATTGGAAGTCCCTGGTTTTGTAGAACATTTCTGGTGACTTAATTTTGTCCCCATGATGCTACCCACAGGTACATACTTACTGTTAGGGTGGCCCGGTGGTCTGGTGGCTAAAGCTCCCGCTTCACACACGGAGGGCCCGGGTTCGATTCCCGGCGGGTGGAAACATTTCGACACGTTTCCTTACACCTGTTGTTGTCCTGTTCACCTAGCAGCAAATAGGTACCTGGGTGTTAGTCGACTGGTGTGGGTCGCATCCTGGGGGACAAGATTAAGGACCCCAATGGAAATAAGTTAGACAGTCCTCGATGACGCACTGACTTTCTTGGGTTATCCTGGGTGGCTAACCCTCCGGGGTTAAAAATCCGAACGAAATCTTATCTTATCTTATCTTAACATGGACAGTATCCTAAGGAAACACATCCTAATGTTGCCACCCGTATCGGGGATCGAACCTCGGACTTAAGTGACATGAGTGCGCTACAACTCAAACTACAGGATACCCCCAGTGTACTTGTAAACTGTCTTACATGACAAATACACTGTGGGAACACTGGGAATAACATACTGTCATATCCCATCACATAGCTGGGAGACTGTCTTCAGAGGAGGCTGGCCTACCATACCACGGGTGGGGATAGAACCCACGGTCAGAGAGTCACAAAACTCCAGACGCGTTAGCCACTAGCCCGGTGGCTAGCGCGTCGGTCTGGAGTTTTATGACCCTCTGATCGCGGGTTCTAACCCCGCCTGTGCTATGGTTTGCTTGGCTGGCTTGGCATGACCGGATTCCTAACTTCTTCAGATATTTGTGAGTATAATATGAGTCATATCCTGAGTACGTCAAGACAACGTATACCTAACAAGGTTTGACAACACCCAATTCTACCAGCTCCGTGGTGCCTAACACCCTGGTACCTATTTACTGCAAGGTGAGCAGGGATAGCAGGTGTAAAGTAACTAACACCCAGCTACCTACTTACTGCTAGGTGAACAGTGGCAGCAGGTGTAAGGTAACTAACTCCCAGGTACCTACTTACTGCTAGGTGAACAGTGACAGCAGGTGTAAGGTAACTAACACCCAGGTACCTATTTACTGCTAGGTGAGAAGGGATAGTAGGTATAAGGGGACTTGCCCAGAATGCCACCAACTGACGTACCGGTGGCCCGAATTGATCCAAACTGACGGACCGATGGTCCGAATTGATCCAAACTGACTTACCGATGGTTCGAATTGATCCAAACTGACGTACCAGTGGACCGAATTGATCCAAACTGACGGACCGATGGTCCGAATTGATCCAAACTGACTTACCGATGGTTCGAATTGATCCAAACTGACGTACCAGTGGACCGAATTGATCCAAACTGACGGACCGATGGTCCGAATTTATCCAAACTGACGTACTGATGGCCGAATTTATCCAAACTGTCGTACCAGTGGACCAAATTGATCCAAACTGACGTACCAGTGGACCGAATTGATCCAAAGTGACGTGCCGATGGCGTGACTGAGACGATTGGCTGACGGATACTTCCTGTTACACGACGGATCATTCACCTGCCGCGCCGGAAGTGACGTCACCTGTTACACCGGAAGCAACCTCTGTGACGTCACTGATGTTGCCACGCTGTCAGTCACCAACTAATGCTGTCAGGCTGTCAGCCAACAAATGCTGTCAAGTCACAACCAAATGGTGGGGACAGGCTGCAGTCCCAACTGATGCTGCAAGTGTCAGCACCAAGATGGGTCGGCACCCCACTGATGTGTGAGGCTGTACCACCCAAAAGTGCTGTAGGCTCTCAGCCACCAACCCGGGTGTCGGCTGTCAGTAAACCCGCAAGGCTGTAGGTTGTCAGTTACCAACAAACTGCCCCTGTCAGCCACCTTAATTTAACACAAAACATACCAACTAA
>NC_069475.1:7630318-7660318 GCF_026875155.1 Cherax quadricarinatus | reverse complement strand
AGCCAGTACCACCCCTTGTGTGGTCAATACCACCCCTTGTGTGGTCAGTACCACCCCTTGTGTGGTCAGTACCACTCATTGTGTGGTCAATACCACCCCTTGTGTGGTCAGTACCCCCCTTGTGTGGTCAGTACCACCCCTTGTGTGGTCAGTACCACCCTATGTGGTCAGTACCACCCCTTGTGTGGTCAGTACCACCCCTTGTGTAGTCAGTACCACACCTTGTGTGGTCAGTACCACGCCTTGTGTGGTCAATACCACCCCTTGTGTGGTCAGTACCACCCTTTGCGTGGTCAATACCACCCGTTGTGTGGTCAATACCACCCCTTGTGTGGTCAGTACCACCCCTTGTGTAGTCAGTACCACCCTTTGTGTAGTCAATACCACCCCTTGTGTGGTCAGTACCACCCCTTGTGTGGTCAATACCACCCCTTGTGTGGTCAATACCACCCCTTGTGTGGTCAATACCACCCCTTGTGTGGTCAATACCACCCCTTGTGTGTTCTGTACCACCCCTTGTGTTGTCAGTACCACCCCTTGTGTGGTCAATACCACCCCTTGTGTGGTCAATGCCACCCCTTGTGTAGTCAGTACCACCCCTTGTGTAGTCAGTACCACCCCTTGTGTAGTCAATACCATACCATCCCTTGTGTGGTCAGTACCACCCCTTGTGTGGTCAGTACCACCCCTTGTGTGGTCAATACCACCCTTTGTGTGGTCAATACCACCCCTTGTGTGGTCAATACCACCCCTTGTGTGGTCAGTACCACCCCTTGTGTGGTCAGTACCACCCCTTGTGTAGTCAGTACCACCCCTTGTTTAGTCAGTACCACCCCTTGTGTAGTCAATACCACCCCTTGTGTGGTCAGTACCACCCCTTGCGTGGTCAGTACCACCCCTTGTGTAGTCAGTACCACCCCTCATGTAGTCAATACCACCCCTTGTGTAGTCAATACCACCCCTTGTGTGGTCAATACCACCCCTTGTGTGGTCAATACCACCCCTTTTGTAGTCAGTACCACCCCTTGCGTGGTCAGTACCACCCCTTGTGTGGTCAATACCACCCCTTGTGTGGTCAATACCACCCCTTTTGTAGTCAGTACCACCCCTTGCGTGGTCAGTACCACCCCTTACGTGGTCAGTACCACCCCTTGCGTGGTCAGTACCACCCCTTGTGTAGTCAGTACCACCCCTTATGTAGTCAATACCACCCCTTGTGTAGTCAATACCACCCCTTGTGTGGTCAGTACCACCCCTTGTGTGGTCAGTACCACCCCTTGTGTGGTCAATACCACCCATTGTGTGGTCAATACCACCCCTTGTGTGGTTAATACCACCCCTTGTGTAGTCAGTACCACCCCTTGCATAGTCAGCACCACCCCTTGTGTAGTCAGTACCACCCCTTGTGTTGTCAATACCACCCCTTGTGTTTTCAATACCACCCCTTGTGTAGTCAGTACCACCCCTTGTGTAGTCAGTACCACCCCTTGTGTAGTCGGTACCACCCCTTGTGTAGTCAATACCACCCCTTGTGTGGTCAGTACCACCCCTTGAGTTGTCAATACCACCCCTTGTGTGGTCAGTACCACCCCTTGTGTAGTCAGTACCACCCCTTGTGTTGTCAATACCACCCCTTGTGTGGTCAGTACCACCCCTTGGGTAGTCAGTACCACCTCTTGTGTAGTCAGTGCCACCCCTTGTTTAGTCAGCACCACCCCTTGTGTGGTCAGTACCACCCCTTGTGTAGTCATTACCACCCCTTGTGTAGTCAGTACCACCCCTTGTGTGGTCAGTACCACCCCTTGTGTGGTTAATACCACCCCTTGTGTTGCCAATACCACCCCTTGTGTGGTCAGTACCACCCCTTGTGTGGTCAATACCACCCCTTGTGTTGTCAATACCACCCCTTGTGTGGTCAGTACCACCCCTTGTGTGGTCAATATCACCCCTTGTGTTGTCAATACCACCCCTTGTGTGGTCAGTACCACCCCTTGTGTGGTCAGTACCACCCCTTGTGTGGTCAATACCACCCCTTGTGTTGCCAATACCACCCCTTGTGTTGCCAATACCACCCCTTGTGTTGCCAATACCACCCCTTGTGTTGCCAATACCACCCCTTGTGTGGTCAATACCACCCTTGTGTTGCACATATACCACCCCATTGTGTGGTCAGTACCACCCCTTGTGTGGTCAATACCACCCCTTGTGTTGCCAATACCACCCCTTGTGTGGTCAGTACCACCCCTTGTGTGGTCAATACCACCCCTTGTGTTGTCAATACCACCCCTTGTGTGGTCAGTACCACCCCTTGTGTGGTCAGTACCACCCCTTGTGTGGTCAATACCACCCCTTGTGTTGCCAATACCACCCCTTGTGTTGCCAATACCACCCCTTGTGTTGCCAATACCACCCCTTGTGTTGCCACTACCACCCCTTGTGTGGTCAGTACCACATCGACTCCAGGTTGAGGGACTGATTACATCAGACTCCTCTTTATCGTTCACCGTTCTCTGCATTGGACTGAAGAATCCACTGGCTGGCGAAGCTGATCAACCAGGCTGTTACCAACGTAGGAACCACAACCCGGCTGACCAATAGAAAGGAAAAATTTGAAATATTATAACAAGGGATGGTTACTCCGTTGACAGGGTGACGCTGGCTCCTGCTGGGGAAGGTCGGCTCTGAATCCAAGCTAACGGCAGTCCTGTTAACAGTGTTGTTGTAATAACGTTGCTAGACCAACAGAGCTCCTGCAGAGCGAAACGTTGCCTCAATTAAACGTCACATTAGCTATACTTGTGGCCTTTTACCAAACAATTTTGTTCCTTTGTTCCAAGGCCTTTGGTGTACCTTTTACAGGATGGATATCGGGTACATAATAAACTAGCCACTACCATCCACAGGATGGATATCGGGTACATAATAAACTAGCCACTACCATCCACAGGATGGATATCGGGTACATAATAAACTAGCCACTACCATCCACAGGATGGATATCGGGTACATAATAAACTAGCCACTACCATCCACAGGATGGATATCGGGTACATAATAAACTAGCCACTACCATCCACAGGATGGATATCAGGTACATAATAAACTAGCCACTACCATCCACAGGATGGATATCAAATGCACAGTAAACTAGCCACTTCGACTGCAAAATCTAATCTAATCTGATCCCACACGGAACTCACTACGTCTGTCAGGCGCCAGAGTGACTCTGGGGTCAACTCGACATTCCATCTTCAAGTTCCACACGGCATTGCTTCCTAATCATGTTGTTTGGGGTTTATAGGGCAGCTGCCGGGTTGCACCGTCCGTACAGACATACATACATACGCTTGGTGGACACAGTAGGGTTTATAAGATAAGATTTCGTTCGGATTTTTAACCCCGGAGGGTTAGCCACCCAGAATAACCCAAGAAAGTCAGTGCGTCATCGAGGACTGTCTAACTTATTTCCATTGTGGTCCTTAATCTTGTCCCCCAGGATGCGACCCACACCAGTCGACTAACATCCAGGTACCTATTTGCTGCTAGGTGAACAGGACAACAGGTGTAAGGAAACGTGTCGAAATGATTCCACCCGCCGGGAATCGAACCCGGGCCCTCCGTGTGTGAAGCGGGAGCTTTAGCCACCAGGCCACCGGGCCACCAGGCCACCAGGCCACCGGGCCACCAAGTCATAAACAGGTGTACCTGGGTAAAGAGGTGCAGGTAGGTTCCCCAGGACGGGTCCTGGCCCGGGTCTCCTCCATGTGGTGACCTGGGTATAAGAATGAAATTCCAAGCGCTTTCGTGAGTTGTCACATTATCAAGGACCAGATCCTTGATAATGTGAGAAATCACGAAAACGCTTAAAATTTCGCTACTTTTTCACAGTGGTTATTCTGCATATTGTAATATCACGTGTTTACAGTGATTGCATTGCATGAGTATACATAATGTGGAGAGTCAAGTGGAAAATTGGGAAGGTTGCATTTGAGAGGGACCTGCACAGGACGGGCGAGTGTTACTACCGTCTACCAATATCATATTCGCTGTCAAACACTACAACACAATAGTATCTTAGATCATTTTTCTGTCTGACGGCTAGTTACCAACAAGACGGGATGGATTTGATGGGAACCTGTCCTCTTAATTATGTTCTTGTACTAGCTATCACCGCCTCTCCTGTCGTCAGGATTCTATACACCTCACTTTTATCAGTATACAAGTCTCCATACTGTTCCTCCAGCTTCACATGGTTCCAGACTATGGAACAAAACTCTTTTCCAGGCTGAGGGACTGATCACCACAAAACTACGTCGTTAAGGGTGGTGGACTGATGGTATCGTCTTTACATCTATACTGCTTCTGCTAACTCTGTACTCGACTGAAGAAGCCTGCTGTGTAGGCGAGATCTTTCGGAATAACCTAATTGTTGTATATGTATCTTATCAGCATACACGCAAGGCAAGATTAATAATAATAATGTATATTTCTACCAGTACAAGATACAACTTATACAGACCATAGCTCACACCTATGACATACTATATAGAAAGTTCCTGGTTATGTAGAGCATTTCTGGCAACTTCTTTGTCCCCAGGATGCCACCAACACCAGTCCACTAACACCCAGGTACCTACTTACTGCTAGGTGAACAATGTCAGCAGGTGTCTTAAGGAAACACGTCCTAATGTTCGTACCCATACCGTTGATCGAACCACGGACCTCAGTGTGTGATAAAGCCTTACACATGTTGAATCACTGCTGATGTAAATATTTTGACATGGGCGTGTCAGAGTGCGTATCTACGCTCATGGTAATGATAAGGACACGGGCGTGTCGGTATGTCATTATCACGAACAAGGCAATTACGTGACTGGTAGTTATGTGGGGCGGAGCATACATTCTAGTGTGTGTGCTCACCTAATTGTGGTTGCAGGGGTCGAGTCATAGCTCCTGGCCCCGCCTCTCACTGGTTGCTACTAGGTTACTCTTCCTGCTCCATGAGCTTTATCATACCTCTTCTTAAAGCTAAGTATGGATCCTGCCTCCACTACATCACTCTCCAGATTGTTCCACTTCCTGACAACTCTGTGACTGAAGAAATATTTCCTAACATCCCTGTGACTCATCTGAGTCATCAACTTCCAGCTGTGTCCCCTTGTTGCTGTGTCTCCTTGTTGTTGTGTCTCCTTGTTGCTGTGTCCCCTTGTTGCTGTGTCCCCTTGTTGCTGTGTCTCCTTGTTGCTGTGTCCCCTTGTTGCTGTGTCCCCTTGTTGCTGTGTCTCCTTGTTGTTGTGTCTCCTTGTTGCTGTGTCCCCTTGTTGCTGTGTCCCCTTGTTGCTGTGTCTCCTTGTTGCTGTGTCCCCTTGTTGCTGTGTCCCCTTGTTGCTGTGTCTCCTTGTTGTTGTGTCCCCTTGTTGCTGTGTCCCCTTGTTGCTGTGTCTCCTTGTTGCTGTGTCCCCTTGTTGCTGTGTCCCCTTGTTGCTGTGTCTCCTTGTTGCTGTGTCTCCTTGTTGCTGTGTCCCCTTGTTGCTGTGTCTCCTTGTTGCTGTGTCTCCTTGTTGCTGTGTCCCCTTGTTGCTGTGTCTCCTTGTTGCTGTGTCTCCTTGTTGCTGTGTCCCCTTGTTGCTGTGTGCCCTTGTTGCTGTGTCCCAATGTATCTGTGTCCCCTTGCTGTGTCCCCTTGTTGCTGTGTCCCCATGTAGCTGTGTCCCCTTGTTGCTGTGTCTCCTTGTTGCTGTGTCCCCATGTTACTGTGTCCCCTTGTTGCTGTGTCTATTGTTGTTTTGTCCCCTTGTTGCTGTGTCCCCTTCTTGCTGTGTCCCCTTCTTGCTGTGTCCCCTTGTTGTTGTGTTCCCTTGCTGCTGTGTCTCCTTGTTGCTGTGTCACCTTGTTGCTGTGTCCCCTTGTTGCTGTGTCCCCTTGTTGCTGTGTCCCCTTGTTGCTGTGTCCCCTTGTTGCTGTGTCCCCTTGTTGCTGTGTCCCCTTGTTGCTGTGTCCCCTTGTTGCTGTGTCCCCTTGTTGCTGTGTCCCCTTGTTGCTGTGTCCCCTTGTTGTGCCCCCTTGCTGCTGTGTCTTCTTGTTGCTGTGTCCCCATGTTGTTGTGTCTCCTTGTTTCTGTGTCACATCTCTGGAACATCCTGTCTCTGCCCACTTTGTCAATTCCTCTCAGTATTTTATATGTTCGTTTCATGTCCTCCCCTATCCCTCCTGTCCCCCAGTGTCATCAGGTTGAGTTCCCTTAACCTCTCTTCGTTGGACATGTCCCTTAGCTCCGGGACTAGTCTTGTTGCAAACCTTTGCCCTTTCTCTAGTTCCTGATGTGTTCGACCAGGTGTGGATTCCAAACTGGTGCTGCATACTCCAACATGGGCCTGACGTACAAGGTGTTTATCTGGAGTTTATCTGGAGAGAGTTCCGGGGGTCAACGCCCCCGCGGCCCGGTCTGGGACCAGGCCTCCTTAGGTCAGTGTCCCAGGATGCGACCCACACCAGTCGACTAACACCCAGGTACCCATTTTACTGATGGGGAACATAGACAACAGGTGGAAAGAAACACGTCCAATGTTTCTACTCTGGCTGGGAATCGAACCCAGGCCCTCACCGTGTGAAGCGAGAGCGTTAACCACCAGGCCACCAGAGTCTTGAACGACTCCTTGAGGTATCGGAACACTATTCTTAGATTTGTAACTCGCCCATATGCTGCAGCAGTTATCTGGTTGATGTGCGCCTCAGGAGATGTACTCGGTGTTATACTCACCCCAAGATCTTTTTCCTTGACTGAGGTTTGCAGTAACTCGCCCATATGCTGCAGCAGTTATCTGGTTGATGTGCGCCTCAGGAGATGTACTCGGTGTTATACTCACCCCAAGATCTTTTTCCTTGAGTGAGGTTTGCAGTCTTCGGTGCCCTAGACCGTACTATATGCAACTCCGGTGTTGTGAACCGATTATTATTTCAGGTAACAAGAGAAGCCCATGTCGTAACCGGTCCAAAAATCTGCTTGTTGTTATATTTTAGTAAATCTGTTTATAAATCCGCTTTACAAGTTTAGATGTAGATTTCTGATCAAAATTTTGGTGGTTCAATTAGATGTAGTGAGTTCTGGCGAGTGATGGTTTACGAACTGCAAAAAGAAATTGCAGTATGGTGCAGCAGATTGTGTTTACGTAGATCTGCGTATTTTATCAAGCTTTACAAGGGGCGAAACGTCGTCCAAGTGAAAGCTTAAATGTGCCCCTGTGTCTCTACTTCAATACTGTATCGTTAGGTCGATGTATCTGCTCGGTATTTCGCCGATGAATTAAGATTACAAAACGTTTCGCCTCCTCCTCAGGGAAGAGGATATTTTTTCCGCTAAAAATGTTGATCGGACTCTGGACCGTGATTGGTTGACAGCTTTGGCGCTCTGGACCGTGATTGGCTGGTGATTTTGGCGCGCTGGACTGTAATTGGCTAGCGGTTTTTGGCGCGCTGGACTGTCATTGGCTGATGGTTTTGGCGGGCTTGACCGTGATTGAGTGGCACCGTGATTTTTTGACGGTTTTGACACGCTGGCCCGTGATTGGCTCACCGTTTTGTATGAGTGGAACAGTCTACCTAGTAGTGGATGAGTGGAACAGTCTACCTAGTAGTGGATGAGTGGAACAGTCTACCTAGTAGTGAACGAGTGGAACACTCTACCTAGTAGTGGGTGAGTGGAACAGTCTACCTAGTAGTGGATGAGTGGAACAGTCTACCTAGTAGTGGATGAGTGGAACAGTCTACCTAGTAGTGGATGAGTGGAACAGTCTACCTAGTAGTGAACGAGTGGAACAGTCTACCTAGTAGTGAACGAGTGGAACAGTCTACCTAGTAGTGGGTGAGTGGAACAGTCTACCTAGTAGTGGATGAGTGGAACAGTCTACCTAGTAGTGGATGAGTGGAACAGCCTACCTAGTAGTGGATGAGTGGAACAGTCTACCTAGTAGTGAACGAGTGGAACAGTCTACCTAGTAGTGGATGAGTGGAACAATCTACCTAGTAGTGAACGAGTGGAACAGTCTACCTAGTAGTGGATGAGTGGAACAGTCTACCTAGTAGTGGATGAGTGGAACAGTCTACCTAGTAGTGAACGAGTGGAACAGTCTACCTAGTAGTGGATGAGTGGAACAGTCTACCTAGTAGTGGATGAGTGGAACAGTCTACCTAGTAGTGAACGAGTGGAACAGTCTACCTAGTAGTGGATGAGTGGAACAGTCTACCTAGTAGTGGATGAGTGGAACAGTCTACCTAGTAGTGAACGAGTGGAACAGTCTACCTAGTAGTGGATGAGTGGAACAGTCTACCTAGTAGTGAACGAGTGGAACAGTCTACCTAGTAGTGGAACAGTCTACCTAGTAGTGGAACAGTCTACCATAGTAGTGGGAACAGTCTACCTAGTAATGAACGAGTGGAACAGTCTACCTAGTAGTGGAACAGTCTACCTAGTAGTGGAACAGTCTACCTAGTAGTGGAACAGTCTACCTAGTAGTGGAACAGTCTACCTAGTAGTGAACGAGTGGAACAGTCTACCTAGTAGTGGAACAGTCTACCTAGTAGTGGAACAGTCTACCTAGTAGTGGAACAGTCTACCTAGTAGTGGAACAGTCTACCTAGTAGTGGAACAGTCTGCCTTGTATGGTCATTGAAGCTAAAACCTTGGGTAGCTTCAAATGTAAGTGAGATAAATACATGAGTGAGAGGGGTTGGACTGGAGTGGGACTTGTACACAAGTGAGAGGGGTTGGACTGGAGTGGGACTTGTACACAAGTGAGAGGGGTTTGGCTGGAGTGGGACTTGTACACAAGTGAGAGGGGTTGGACTGGAGTGGGACTTGTACACAAGTGAGAGGGGTTGGACTGGAGTGGGACTTGTACACAAGTGAGAGGGGTTGGACTGGAGTGGGACTTGTACTAGTGAGAGGGGTTGGACTGGAGTGGGACTTGTACACAAGTGAGAGGGGTTGGACTGGAGTGGGACTTGTACACAAGTGAGAGGGGTTGGACTGGAGTGGGACTTGTACATGAGTGAGAGGGGTTGGACTGGAGTGGGACTTGTACACAAGTGAGAGGGGTTGGACTGGAGTGGGACTTGTACACAAGTGAGAGGGGTTGGACTGGAGTGGGGCTTGTACACAAGTGAGAGGGGTTGGACTGGAGTGGGACTTGTACAAAGTGAGAGGGGTTGGACTGGAGTGGGACTTGTACACAAGTGAGAGGGGTTGGACTGGAGTGGGACTTGTACATGAGTGAGAGGGGTTGGACTGGAGTGGGACTTGTACACAAGTGAGAGGAGTTGGACTGGAGTGGGACTTGTACACAAGTGAGAGGGGTTGGACTGGAGTGGGGCTTGTACACAAGTGAGAGGGGTTGGACTGGAGTGGGACTTGTACACAAGTGAGAGGGGTTGGACTGGAGTGGGGCTTGTACACAAGTGAGAGGGGTTGGACTGGAGTGGGACTTGTACACAAGTGAGAGGGGTTGGACTGGAGTGGGACTTGTACACAAGTGAGAGGGGTTGGACTGGAGTGGGACTTGTACATGAGTGAGAGGGGTTGGACTGGAGTGGGACTTGTACACAAGTGAGAGGAGTTGGACTGGAGTGGGACTTGTACACAAGTGAGAGGGGTTGGACTGGAGTGGGGCTTGTACACAAGTGAGAGGGGTTGGACTGGAGTGGGACTTGTACACGAGTGAGAGGGGTTGGACTGGAGTGGGACTTGTACACAAGTGAGAGGGGTTGGACTGGAGTGGGACTTGTACACGAGTGAGAGGGGTTGGACTGGAGTGGGACTTGTACACAAGTGAGAGGGGTTGGACTGGAGTGGGACTTGTACACAAGTGAGAGGGGTTGGACTGGAGTGGGACTTGTACACGAGTGAGAGGGGTTGGACTGGAGTGGGACTTGTACACGAGTGAGAGGGGTTGGACTGGAGTGGGACTTGTACACGAGTGAGAGGGGTTGGACTGGAGTGGGACTTGTACACAAGTGAGAGGGGTTTGAGATGGACCTGCCTAGTATGGGCCAATTTGAAATTGGTAAACAATTAGGTATATTTATTCCGAAATGTATCGCCTACACAGCAGGCTGAGTCAGTCAAGGACAGAGAAGTTAGCAGAAGCAGCAGAGATGTGAAGACTTCATCAGTCCCTCAGTCTTGAAGACGCAGTTTTGGGGTGATCAGTCCCTGGAACAATGTGAAGTTGACGCAACAGTATGGAGACGGTATATACGTATATATGCTGGGAGATCCGTCCCTGGGATTCCAATCCTACTCACCTTTGTATAATATACGTATATATGCTGGGAGATCCGCCCCAGGGATTCCAGTCCTATTTACCTTCGTATTATATACGTATATATGCTGGGAGATCCGCCCCAGGGATTCCAGTCCTATTCACCTTTGTATTATATACGTATATATGCTGGGAGATCCGCCCCAGGGGTTCCAATCCTATTCACCTTTGTATTATATACGTATATATGCTGGGAGATCCGCCCCAGGGATTCCAATCCTATTCACCTTTGTATTATATACGTATATATGCTGGGAGATCCGCCCCAGGGATTCCAATCCTATTCACCTTTGTATTATATACGTATATATGCTGGGAGATCCGCCCCAGGGATTCCAATCCTATTCACCTTTGTATTATATACGTATATATGCTGGGAGATCCGCCTCATCGATTCCAATCCTATTCACCTTTGTATTATATACGTATATATGCTGGGAGATCCGCCCCAGGGATTCCAATCCTATTCACCTTTGTATTATATACGTATATATGCTGGGAGATCCGCCCCATCGATTCCAATCCTATTCACCTTTGTATTATATACGTATATATGCTGGGAGATCCGCCCCGGGGATTCCAATCCTATTCACCTTTGTATTATATACGTATATATGCTGGGAGATCCGCCACAGGGATTCCAATCCTACACACTGTCGTATTGAATTCCCTTTGCAATTTCCAATGTAAACAAATAACTAGGCACCGCTGGGTATACAATAAGCACACTTCTCGAGAGGTATACTTCCGGGTATACTGTAACCCAGACATAACCTGCTACGGACTAGTTGCTGTACACTGAAATTCCCCAGGAGCTGTGATTCGACCCCTGCAACCATAGATAGGTGAGTACAGGGTATATACTAAGGGGTTAATTCGATTTATATTCTAATATGTAGATATATAGCCATATATATACATGGGGATGTATGTATATACACCGAGAAACAGATATACACTTACATATCTATGGATATACACTGAGAGGTGTATATCTCAGTGTATATGCACTGAGAGGTGTATATCTCAGTGTATATACACTGAGATGTGTATATCTCAGTGTATATGCACTGAGAGGTGTATATCTCAGTGTATATGCACTGAGAGGTGTATATCTCAGTGTATATACACTGAGAGGCGTATATCTCAGTGTATATACACTGAGAGGTGTATATCTCAGTGTATATACACTGAGATGTGTATATGTCAGTGTATATACACTGAGAGGTGTATATGTCAGTGTATATACACTGAGAGGTGTATATGTCAGTGTATATACACTAAGAGGTGTATATGTCAGTGTATATACGCTGAGAGGTGTATATCTCAGTGTATATACACTGAGAGGTGTATATCTCAGTGTATATACATTGAGAGGTGTATATCTCAGTGTATATACACTGAGAGGTGTATATCTCAGTGTATATACACTGAGAGGTGTATATCTCAGTATATATACACTGAGAGGTGTATATCTCAGTGTATATACACTGAGAGGTGTATACATCAGTGTATATACACTGAGAGGTGTATATATCAGTGTATATACACTGGTAGTATACATTAATCAGTATTATTGTTGACTGATGGTGAACACGTAGCCTTAATGACCATCGTGCAGTAGATAGACTTCAAACCACTATTACCAAGAGGGAAACGTTAAAACCGTAGGGGAATCATGGTTCTAGACATGCTTAAAAGAAGGATAGCGCAGTTTCCTTGAATCAAGAGCTCCTCCTCACAAATTAGCAGTTGCTCGAGTGATGGTAGAGGTGTTTTCTTCTGGTATATTATCACGTGAGATTATATTTAATATAATGTGTGTGTGTACTTACCTAGTTGTGGTTGCAGGGGTCCAGTCACAGCCCCTGGACCAGCCTCTCACTGGTTGCTACTAAGTCACTCTTCCTGCTCCATGAGCTTTATCATACCTCTTCTTAAAGCTATGTATGGATCCTGCCTCCACTACATCACTCTCCAGATTGTTCCACTTCCTGACAACTCTGTGACTGAAGAAATACTTCCTAACATCCCTGTGACTCATCTGAGTCTTCAACTTCCAGTTGTGTCCCCTTGTTGCTGTGTCCCCTTGTTGCTGTGTCCCCTTGTTGCTGTGTCCCCTTGTTGTTGTGTCCCCTTGTTGCTGTGTCCCCTTGTTGCTGTGTCCCCTTGTTGTTGTGTCCCCTTGTTGCTGTGTCCCCTTGTTGCTGTGTCCCCTTGTTGCTGTGTCCCTTGTTGTTGTGTCCCCTTGTTGCTGTGTCCCCTTGTTGCTGTGTCCCCTTGTTGTTGTGTCCCCTTGTTGCTGTGTCCCCTTGTTGCTGTGTCCCCTTGTTGCTGTGTCCCCTTGTTGCTGTGTCCCCCTGTTGCTATGTCCCCTTGTTGCTGTGTCCCATGTCTGGAACATCCTGTCTCTGCCCTCCTTGTCGATTCTTCTCAGTATTTTATATGTCGTTATCATATCCCCCCTATCTCTCCTGCCTCCTGTGTCGTCAGGTCGATTTCCCTTAACCTCTCCTCGTAGGACATACCCGTTAGCTCTGGGACTAATCTTGTTGCAAACTTTTGCACTGTCTCTAGTTTCCTTATATGCTTGGCTAGGTGTGGGTTCCAAACTGGTGCCGCATACTCCAATATGGGCCTAACGTACACGGTGTACAGGGTCCTGAACGATTCCTTATTGGGATGTGGGAATGCTGTTCTTAGGTTTGCTAGGCGCCCATATGCTGCAGCAGTTATTTGGTTGATGTGCGCCTCAGATGTGATCGGTGTTATACTCACCCCAAGATCCTTTTCCTTGAGTGAGGTTTGTAGTCTCTGGCCCCCTAGACTGTACTCCATCTGTGGTCTTCTTTGCCCTTCCCCAATCTTCATGACTTTGCACTTGGTGGGGTTGAACTCCAGGAGCCAGTTGCTGGACCAGGTCTGAAGCCTGTCCAGATCCCTTTGTAGTCCTGACTGGTCCTCGTCTGATTGTATTCTTCACATCAACTTCACATCATCTGCAAACAGCGACACTTCTGAGTCCATTCCTTCCGTCATGTTCGCAAATACCAGAAACAGCACCGGTCCTAGGACTGACCCCTGTGGAACCCCGCTCGTCACAACCGCCCACTCTGACACCTCGCCATGTACCATGACTCGCTTTTGTTTTCCTGACAGGTATTCCCTGATTCATTGTAGTGCCTTCCCTGTTATCCCTGCTTGGTCCTCCAGCTTTTGCACTAATCTCTTGTGTGGAACTGTTTCAAATGCCTTCTTACAGTCCAAGAAAATGCACTCTACCCACACCTCTCTCTCTTGTCTTACTGATGTCACCCTGTCATAAAACTCCAATAGGTTTGTGACACAGGATTTCCCATCCCATTCCCATCCCATCACCTTTCTAGGTGCTCCACCTCTCTTCTTTGCATACTATACATGTCAGTGACACTGGTCTGTAGTTTAATGCTTTGTGTCTTGTCTTCTTTTTTAAAAACTGAGAATACATTTGCTGTCTTCCATACCTCAGGTAGTCATGTTGTTTCGATAGTGTTGAAGATTGTTGTTAGTGGTACACAGTGCCTTTGCTCTGTAAATCAGGACCCATGGAGACATGTTATCCGGCCCCACCACCTTTGAGGTATTTAGCTCCCTTAGGAGCCTCTTCACTACTGTTTTCTTCCTGATGTGGCTGTACAACAGCTTCGGGTCAGATTTGGCTTTCGCTTCTATGTCATTATCGTATTGTGGTTGGGTCTCCCTTCTTACCTGTTCATATTTATTTCTGGCTCTGTGACTGCTCTCCTTATTCTCATGGGTCCTTTGCCTTTTATACTTCTTCCATTTTCTAGCACACTTGGTTTCGGCCTCTCCACCTCTGGGTGAACCATGGGCTCATCCTGGCTTTCTCGTTATTTCTGTTACCCTTCGGTACAAACCTCTCCTCAGCTTTCTTTCATATTGTCACATATTCCATCATCTCATTTACTGACTTCCCTGCCAGTTCTCTGTCCCACTGAACCCCGTGTAGGAAATTCTTCATGCCTGTGTAGTCCCTTTTCTTGTAGTTTGGCTTCATTTGTCCTGCTTCCCTCTCCACTTGGAACTATGTATTTGAAGCTCGGAACCACGTGGTTACTGGCCCCGAGGGGTCTTTCATATGTGATGTCCTCAATATCTGCACTACTGAAGGTGAATACTAGGTCCAGTCTTGCTGGTTCATCCTCTCCTCTCTCTGGTAGTGTCCCTTATATGTTGGTACATGGGGTTTTCCAGTACCACCTCCATCATCTTAGCCCTCCACGTTTTTGGGCCCCCGTGTGGCTCCAGGTTCTCCCAGTCGATTTCCTTGTGATTGAAGTCACCCATGAACAGTAGCTTTGCCCTGCTCACATGAGCCCTTCTGGCCACTTCAGCCAGTGTGTCAACTATCGCTCTATTACTAACATCATACTCTTGCCTTGGCCTCCTGCTGTTATGTGGTGGTTTATACATCACTGCAATTACCACCTTTGGACCTCCAGACTGAAGTGTTCCTATTATGCAGTCTCTTGCTTCTCCTCTGTCTACTCTCTCCAGCTCATCAAAATTCCATTGGTTTTTGATGAGCAGTGCCACTCCTCCACCCCTTCTGTTCCCTCTGTCTTTCCTCGGGATCTGGTATCCTGATGGAAAAATGGCATCTGTTATCATTCCAGTGAGCTTGGTTTCTGTGAGTGCTATGATATTTGATGATTCCTCTTTGACTCTTTTGTGCCATTCCTCCTACTTATTCGTTATTCCATCAGTGTTGGTGTACTATACCGTCAGTTTCCTCTCCAACACTGAGTTCTGGGGAGTCTGTGAGGGTGGGGGACATGTCAGTGTGCTGTGGTATTCTACAGTGTAGTGAGGGGTGGGGCCTGTAAGTGTATATTGTGGTTTGTGTTGGGATGGCATGTTTGGTTGTGGGGTTCTGCAGGTGGTTGTGTGTGCGCTTATGCTTATTGCTCTGCCCTGCTTCGGCTGTTCTCTCCTGACTCTGTCCTTGTCTCTCTTCCTAGCCCCTTTCATTTTTGTGTCCTCACCCTCAGCTGCTGCTATTTTGTCTTGGTCTAGGAACACCCTCTTGTAGGTTAATGATTCCTTCAGCCTTGGTTTCTCTTCCAGGATTCTGTTCCAGACCGTTTCTGACTTGAAAATCAGTTTGACCGGCCAATTTCTCCCCTTCAGGTACTTCCCAATTCTCTGAAATTTTGCTATCTTAGTCATGTCTTCGCCTATTTCTCTGATAATGTTTTCAATCTCCTGTTTTTCTTCCTGTCGTCTTTCATTGTGTATCCTCCCTTTGCTCTCCTGAAGCCCATGAATAAACACTGACTTCTCCCTCTCCTCCTCCCATTATTATTATTATTATTATTATTATTATAATCAAGGGGGAAGCGCTAAACCCGGAGGATTATACAGCGCCTGGGGGGGGGATGTGGAAGGCATTCAGGCTTAATTCGGGGAACTGGAGCACAGATCCAATTCCCTAAATCAAGAGCCCCTCACCAACATCAAGGAACCTTCCTTGAGGGGTCCTCCTCCCATTGCCTTTCCCTCTGTCTCTGGGTTCCATTTGTATATAGCCATCGTCTCTCCTCTCTTCCTGTAACTCTTGGTGGCATGGTTGTGCCTCTGCATGGGACATATCCCCCTCTCTGCCTTCTCCCCCCTCCCTTACTGCTATCCCTGCTCCCAACATCTCTGCCCTCTTCTTTCCTCAGTCCTGCTTGGTGGACTGATAGGGCCTTAGCATAAGTCATGTCTCTTCTTTCCGTTTAGTAGGGGTGTATCTGCTTCAGATGCTACGTCTCCTCTGAGCAATAGCCCTTTGTGTGTGTTGTGCTCAGTTGCACTTGCATCCTTTATGGGGGAGGGCTAAACCCATAGGGATTATACAGCGCCTGAGCTGTGGGGGGGGGATGGAAAGTATTTAGGGAACTGGCACACAGATCCAATTCCCTAGATCAAGAGCCCCTCACCGACATCAATTATTATTATTATTATAATCAAAAAAGAAGCGCTAAGCCACAAGGACTACACAGCGCTGCTCACCGACATCAAGGAACCTTCCTTGTCGGTGTTTCTACCAACATTATTACATTCTCTGGCTCTCTCATTTATGCCTCCTTTGACCATCGTGTTGTACACTTACTGTATATAATGTGAATACTAACTTTTAACTTGAAGGAAAGAAGTCATGTATGTACGACTTGTCCTGTGCTTCCGCCACTATTTGTTCAGTGTCAGGGGCCCAAGACTGTTCAACAGCTTCCCACCAGGTATAATGGGATTACCAATAGATCCTCCCTGGCTATCTTTAAGACCCCCCTGGCTGTCTTCGAGACCCCCCCCTGGCTATCTTCGAGGCGCTGGACAGACACCTAAAGTCAGTAGTACCTGACCAGCCGGGCTGTGGTTATGTGCGTCCAGCATAATTAGCCTGGTTGACCAGGTCCTGATCCAGCACGAGGCCTGGTCACGGACCGGGCCACGGGGGCGCTGGCCCCCGGAACACCCAGGTGCAGGCTATTCTACGCTTGTCTTCGTAACACCAAGTCTCCCCACCAAAAGAAAAAAATATTTTAAGATAGAGAAATAAAAGACTATCAACTTCAGTTTTAGGTTATAATCAAATTTAAGCACTAAACCCACAAGGGCAATAAAACTTATTTTTTTCAAAATCGAAATTTTAATTTAAATTTAATGGAATTAAAATTATCGAAGTTAATTTCCTAGGTGAAACTATGGAAAAATTTAATTAAAATTACATTGAATCTTACTTTTACTTACGTTTAACTAATTATTTATTTTTTTTTCATAAACTCGTAGTTTATAAAAGGGCAACAAATCTTTTATTACTGAATAATTGATAAAATTTCCAGAATTACGGTATTTTTCTTAAGGTAAACTATTTTGGGTCATTTATTCCAGCGCTAAAATTTGAGTTAAAACAGGAAATATTTCTCAGTAATTTATATTTTATTAAATAATAAAGATATATATAGTTTTTTGACATTAATGAAAGAGGGAAGAGAGTGACAGGAAAATATTCTTGCAAAATTGAATGATGAGAATTTAGTGTGGGATACGTGCGTAAATAAGACATGAAGTGAAGTAAGGTATAACTCCCGGGTTTTAATACATTATCCTCCCATTCAACAACAGTTGTATAATTTAGACAAGTCCGAGAGTGATTATTTGCATGACGAGTGGGAAATAAAAACCGAGTGGGACGCATTGCGTAACCGGTAGACCAGGAGGGGGGGGGGGAGGAAGAAGGTAGATCTCCCAGTACATAACACATTATCCCCCCATTGAACAGTAGCATAAATTAGACAAGTTAGAGAGTCATTATTTGCATGATGAGAGTGGGAAATAAAGGGCGAGTAAGTGAGTGGGACGTGCGGGCGGGTCGAGGCGGCGCGGCGGTGTGCAGGGTTGCAGAGCCACCAGCCGCCCATGACGCATTGCAGGTAAACCTCCACCAATCAGCGCTCTCCTAGCCGCGTAACCCCCTCCTTACACCCTCCGCCGCTCCATCTAGTTCCTTATTTCATCTCTATTTCCCCTATTTCCCCTGTATAACCTACTCATTCCACCTCATTAGCCATGATTTTGGTTATCCAGGTGGTGGATAACCCGTGGGATAAGGATAAATAAGCTTTTGGGGTAATGATGCAGAGTGTGGCGTAAGGTGGTGATAAGCAGGAGTGTGGAGTGGCGGGAGTTCGCAGTCACTCTGAGACAGTGGTAGCGAGCAGACGTCTGTCGCTTGACTTGTGATACTTACACTCATCCAGGATGGTAGGTGTTACCCCGTGGCTTCCACATGGCTAGGATGCACATATTCTTCACTTGCTGACACCTAAGTGGGCGGGTAGCACATAGGGTTTCACCAGTGGTAATAGGCTTTTATTTTTTTCCCTCGAAAGCGGCTGGACTGGGGGGGGGGGTGTCACAGCCGGTAGGCTGAGAATAATGGCGGTACTGGGGGGGGGTTAATATTACTGGGTGTGTACGTGGGCGGGTTACAAGGTGTGGCTAGTGGGTGGGGGCGTCAGAGCCGCCCACAGGGGAGGGAGGGGAAGGTGGTGGGGGGAGGGGGGGGTCACTAGACACAACCTCTGCCAAATCTTCAAATATCTTCCCCCTCCCCCTTTTAAATCTATCTTCCCCCCCTTTCCCCCCTCCCTTTCACCCCTTTCGCCCAGTTTTTGACATTTACTGACAGTTTACAGGGTGTGGCAGACACTTCCCCCCCCTCTCCTCCCCCTCCCCCCCCCTACAATTGCATTGCAACACCGGGTTGTTGCAATAATTTCTATATTCCTTTATACACCGCTATTTAATCCACCAAAACCGGTTAAAATACCGGTATTCCCCCCCTGTTTACAGGGTGTGGTTTTATTGGGGTTCTTTTTAACGGGTATCACCAACGGCCGTTTAAAAAAAACGGTATAGATAATGCCCAAAAATTTGAGCTTAATGTTCCCATATGTTAAAAACGGTAAGATGACAAAAAAAACGGTATAAACGCTTTAATCTATCAAACGGTTCAGAATTCAACATTTTTCCATCTAACTGTATAACAGAAAACGGTATAATAAACGGTATAATCTATCAAACGATTCAGAATTCAATTTTCCCGTTAACTATGACGAAAAAACGGTATAATAAACGGTATAATCTGTCACTGTTCAGAATTCAACAGTTCCCATATGTTAAAACAGAAAACGGTATAATAAACGGTATAATCGATGAAAAACGGCTCGGAATTCAACGAATTTAAGCTTAATGTTCCCATAGGTTAAAAACGGTATAACAGGTACCATAAACGGTTTAGAATACAAATTAGTTCGCTAATCCTATGTTTAACGTCTTAGGAGCTTAAATAGGTGCCTTAGGTGCTTAAATGGGTGGATTGGGTGGCAGGCTGGAGAACCTAGCTGCCGTAGGTGCTTAGTAGGTGGCAGGCTGGAGAACCTAGCTACCGTAGGGGCTTAGTAGGTGGCAGGCTGGGGAACCTAGCTACCGTAGGGGCTTAGGTGGCAGGCTGGAGAACCTAGCTACCGTAGGGGCTTAGTAGGTGGCAGGCTGGAGAACCTAGCTACCGTAGGGGCTTAGTAGGTGGCAGGCTGGAGAACCTAGCTACCGTAGGGGCTTAGTAAGTGGCAGGCTGGAGAACCTAGCTACCGTAGGGGCTTAGTAGGTGGCAGGCTGGGGAACCTAGCTACCGTAGGGGCTTAGGTGGCAGGCTGGAGAACCTAGCTACCGTAGGGGCTTAGTAGGTGGCAGGCTGGAGAACCTAGCTACCGTAGGGGCTTAGTAGGTGGCAGGCTGGAGAACCTAGCTACCGTAGGGGCTTAGTAGGTGGCAGGCTGGAGAACCTAGCTACCGTAGGGGCTTAGTAGGTGGCAGGCTGGAGAACCTAGCTACCGTACGGGCTTAGTAGGTGGCAGGCTGGAGAACCTAGCTACCGTAGGGGCTTAGATGGCAGGCTGGAGACCCTAGCAACCATGACCAGGAGGCCTAGTCTGGGGTCGGGCCGCGGGGGCACTGCCCCTAGGAAGAGGCTCCAGGTATACTGGTAACAGGTGGCAGTAATCTGTATTAATGGCGTAAAACCTTCAGTCTGTAGATGCGTACAGGCTAGGTACCCAGATGAATTTTAAGAGTATCTGGGTATCTATTCCATATACCTCTACTGGCTGTAGATACCCAGCTAGGTATAGGTATCTATTCTGTAGACCTTTACTGGCTGTAGATACCCAATGGGTATATAGGTATATTTATTCAGTAGACTGACTGTAGATACCCAGATGGGTATATAGGCATATTTATTCAGTAGACTTCTACCGACTGTAGATACCCAGATGGGTATATAGGTACATTTATTCAGTAGCGTATGACTGTAGATACCCAGATGGGTTTTATAAATACCTGTGCAGCATTAGGTATCTTGTGTCGAGGTGTACCGAATAGATACCCAAATGTTTTTCATAAGCGTCTGGGTATCCTATTATACTGTAGCCCTCTACAGAATATACAGAAATGGGTGTTCTACGTCTGTTCAACATCTGCAGCAGACTAGAAACTTCTACACGTTGTCACTTTCCTGTGGCCAGGCTGCAGGAGTAGCAAACTCGGAACTCGTCAAAGGTATATCATAGGTACTGTTGGGGTAGGTAGATTCACTCCCGGTTAATCTTCCCGCGCTAATAGACACGGTTAATGTCTCGCGGAACTAGAATACACGGGGGAAGGGGAGGGTTTCTAACCCATGTCAAGGCGGATCTTAAAACACTGGTTGTGCAGATTGAAGGACTTGCCGTGTTCCTTAAGTGAATGTGACCTGACTAGGTTGGGTGCATTGGCTTAAGCAGGTAGGAGACTTGGACCTACCTGGTTACCTGGAGGTTACCTGGAGGTTATTCCGGGGATCAACGCCCCCGCGGCCCGGTCCATGCCTCTGCCTCGCATGGGCCAGTAGGCCTGCTGCAGTGTTCCTTATGTTATCAGTACTATTTAAGCCTCGTGTGCACCTCTTCTCCACCCTTTATCCTTTCCCTAGTATACTCCTTCCCACCCTTCCTCTTGCGCGCCCTTTTAATTCCCCCCTTTGTGAGGCTTTGCTTTTCCCTTTCCATGCTTTTCCACCTCCTTGTGCGGCCCTCGCATGCTTTTCCACCTTGTGCGTCCCTCGCATGCTTTCCCCCCCCTCCTTGTGCGTCCCTCGCATGCTTTCCCCCCTCCTTGTGCGTCCCTCGCATGCTTTCCCCCCCTCCTTGTGCGTATCCTTCGCATGCTTTCCCCCCTCCTTGTGCGTCCCTCCAATGCTTTCCCCCCTCCTTGTGCGTCCCTCCCATGCTTTCCCCCCTCCTTGTGCGTCCCTTCCATGCTTTCCCCCCTCCTTGTGCGTCCCTCCCATGCTTTCCCCCTCCTTGTGCGGCCTTCCCATGCTTTCCCCCTCCTTGTGCGGCCTTCCATGCTTTCCCCCCCCTCCTTGTGCGGCCTTCCCATGCTTTCCCCCCCTCCTTGTGCGGCCTTCCCATGCTTTCCCCCCCTCCTTGTGCGGCCTTCCCATGCTTTCCCCCCCTCCTTGTGCGGCCTTCCCATGCTTTCCCCTCCTTGTGCGGCCTTCCCATGCTTTCCCCCCCCTCCTTGTGCGGCCTTCCCATGCTTTCCCCCCCTCCTTGTGCGGCCTTCCCATGCTTTCCCCCCTCCTTGTGCGGCCTTCCCATGCTTTCCCCCCTCCTTGTGCGGCCTTCCCATGCTTTCCCCCCTCCTTGTGCGGCCTTCCCATGCTTCCCCCCTCCTTGTGCGGCCCTCCCATGCTTTCCCCCCCTCCTTGTGCGGCCCTCCCTTGCCTTTCCCCCTTGTGCGGCCCTCCCGTGCTTTTTGCCCTCTTTGTGCGGCCCTCCCTTGCTTTTTTGCCCTCCTTGTGCGGCCCTCCCTTGCTTTTTTGCCCTCCTTGTGCGGCCCTCCCTTGCTTTTTTGCCCTCCTTGTGCGGCCCTCCCTTGCTTTTTTGCCCTCCTTGTGCGGCCCTCCCTTGCTTTTTTGCCCTCCTTGTGCGGCCCTCCCTTGCTTTTTTGCCCTCCTTGTGCGGCCCTCCCTTGCTTTTTTGCCCTCCTTGTGCGGCCCTCCCTTGCTTTTTTGCCTCCTTGTGCGGCCCTCCTTGCTTTTTTGCCCTCCTTGTGCGGCCCTCCCTTGCTTTTTTGCCCTCCTTGTGCGGCCCTCCCTTGCTTTTTTGCCCTCCTTGTGCGGCCCTCCCTTGCTTTTTTGCCCTCCTTGTGCGGCCCTCCCTTGCTTTCTTGCCCTCCTTGTGCGGCCCTCCCTTGCTTTCTTGCCCTCCTTGTGCGGCCCTCCCTTGCTTTCTTGCCCTCCTTGTGCGGCCCTCCCTTGCTTTCCCACATTTTCATAGTTACTCTTGGTCCCTCCGACACCATCCCACTATAGTTACTCTGCTTTAAGAGGTATTGAATTTTCCAGTAGGCCTACTGCAGTGTGTTGAGGACCTGTGCACACGCGCGTAAACGTTAATCGTTACTTGGTAACCCCCCCCCCCCTTCCCCTGCCTACTAATGTCAATACCACCGCTACAGTTTAGGTGCTGTTGGACCCTGGTGGGTTTAGCACCTCTATTAGGTACAATTTTTTTTCGTTTACTAAAACTTTTAATCTGTAAATTAGTTGCAATGGCTAAATTGGGTTTAGGTACAGGTATATAGTTACCCAAATTATTGTACATGTAAATTATCTTGGATAACCCAGGTCAGTGACCAGTTTCCACTGGGGGGTTTTCATTGTGGACATGAACTACCATGGCGCTGTATGACCCCTGTCAGTTTAGCGCTTTCTTTGATAATTATAACAACCGTGTGGATGAACAAATAGCGAGAGTAGACGAGGTGTATTGCATTAATTATTAAAATAATGAAGGCGTGTTATAGGATTGCACTCAAGCCTGGGTAGATCGATCATCCATTATTAAATGTAGGTAGATAGTTTATGGAGCAGTTTTACCAGACTTGTAGCCAGGCTTAAGCTTGGTTAACAGTACTTCTGGCAGTTTTACCAGACTTGTAGCCAGGCATAAGCTTGGTTAACAGTACTTCTGGCAGTTTTACCAGACTTGTAGCCAGGCATAAGCTTGGTTAACAGTACTTCTGGCAGTTTTGGCACACATTGTCAAACCAAATGCAAAGTGTGCAAGTGTAGGTACACATGACTAGCAACATGCTGTCATACATAGCAGCATGTGTAGATTACCTAGAATAACCCAAAAAAGTCGGTGACTTGTTTCCATTGGGTCCTTGACTTGTGGCCAAGCCCGTGGCCTGGTGGCAAACTTTTCATATGGTGAGGGTCCGGGTTCGATTCCCGGCGATGGTTGAAATGTTGGGAGTGTTTTCTTACACCGGTTGTCACTGTTCACCCATCAGTATAAAATGGGTACCTGGGTCTTAATCGGCTGGTGTGGGTCGCATCCTGGGACAAAATTTACCTAATTTTCCCGAAATACTCTTCATAACCCTGCAGGTAGGTAGATGGTTTAGAAAGACACGTAAGCAAACACTATAACATATTTATTAGAAAACGTTTCGGTCCTGGGACCTTGATCACTTCTAACACTTAAAAAGTGATCAAGGTCCCAGGAACGAAACGTTTTTTAAAATGTTAGTGTTTGCTTACGTGTCTTTCTAAACCAACTTGTCGGTATTTATTATCAAGGTTTATACCAGGTAGGTAGATAAACGGCTTTCTCATGGATGTCGACTAATGTATACCTTGTTCAGGTACTTGTGGAAATAGATTAACACTTCGTTCTTATTTAGGGATACGATAAAATATAATCGCCTGTGATGCCAGGATATCTTAGGCAAATTTCCAAAATTTCCTTCAACAAATAAATCGGTTAACTGTGGATCTAAATTCAATGTACTCGTATTAACCCTTTGGGGGGGGGGGATACTAGTTCCTAGGTTTTTATATCCATAACATACTGCAGTGAGATACAGGAGGAAGTGTAAAATAAACCCAGTGAGGAGCAGGGGTGGGATAGGTACAGTAATGGAACACTGTCAACATTCGTGGCCCCAGACTATTTAACTTCTTACCAGAAGTTATCAAACACGGCTGGAACACTTGTAGAAAGAAGTATTCGGGAGAAATCTGGAAAAGTATCTCCGTGCCGGATAAACTAGGCAGTGATGGATATGTAGGTCAGAAGGCCACCAGCAGCAACAGCCTGCTTGACCAAGCAAGCACCAGACGAGCCTGGCCATGGGCCAGGCTCGTGAGTAGTGAGATTCTTTACTCGTCAAAGGATTGATATAAGGTACACAAACTAGCCGCTTCATCTCCAAAATATAATTAAATCCAGATTAGGAAGTTTAAATATCGAATAGTCTGGAACTGGTAACTGTCGGTACCTATGTCCGAATATGTAAACTATTTTTGATCACTTTCAATATTTAGAGTAACACTGTCAGCATGAGCGCTGATCATTCGTAGGCTGGGGGGGAGGGGTATATAGGTGGCCATGGGTGGGCTGGGGGTTACAGGGGTGGCCCTTGGTGGGGGGTTACAGGGTGGCCCTTGGTGGGGGGTTACAGGGGTGGCCCTTGGTGGGGGGTTACAGGGGTGGCCTTGGTGGGGGTTTACAGGGGTGGCCCTTGGTGGGGGGGTTTACAGGGGTGGCCCTTGGTGGGGGGGTTACAGGGGTGGCCCTTGGTGGGGGGGTATACAGGGGTGGCCCTTGGTGGGGGGGTTTACAGGGGTGGCCCTTGGTGGGGGGGGTTACAGGGGTGGCCTTGGTGGGGGGATTACAGGGGTGGCCCTTGGTGGGGGATTACAGGGGTGGCCTTGGTAGGGGGATTACAGGGGTGGCCCTTGGTGGGGGGATTACAGGGGTGGCCCTTGGTGGGGGGGGTTACAGGGGTGGCCTTGGTGGGGGGGTTACAGGGGTGGCCCTTGGTGGGGGGGTTACAGGGGTGGCCCTTGGTGGGGGGGTTACAGGGGTGGCCTTGGTGGGTGGGGGTTACAGGGGTGGCCCTTGGTGGGGGGGTTACAGGGGTGGCCTGGTGGGGGGATTACAGGGGTGGCCTTGGTGGGGGGTTACAGGGGTGGCCTTGGTGGGGGGTTACAGGGGTGGCCTTTGGTGGGGGGATTACAGGGGTGGCCCTTGGTGGGGGGTTACAGGGGTGGCCCTTGGTGGGGGGATTACAGGGGTGGCCCTTGGTGGGGGGGTTACAGGGGTGGCCCTTGGTGGGGGGTTACAGGGGTGGCCCTTGGTGGGGGGGTTACAGGGGTGGCCCTTGGTGGGGGGGTTTACAGGGGTGGCCCTTGGTGGGGGGGGGGTTACAGGGGTGGCCCTTGGGGGGTGTTTACAGGGGTGGCCCTTGGTGGGGTGTTTACAGGGGTGGCCTTGGTGGGGGGTTACAGGGGTGGCCCTTGGTGGGGGGTTACAGGGGTGGCCCTTGGTGGGGGGGTTACAGGGGTGGCCTTGGTGGGGGGGTTACAGGGGTGGCCTTGGTGGGGGGGTTACAGGGGTGGCCCTTGGTGGGGGGGTTACAGGGGTGGCCCTTGGTGGGGGGTTACAGGGGTGGCCCTTGGTGGGGGGTTTACAGGGGTGGCCTTGGTGGGGGGTTACAGGGGTGGCCCTTGGTGGGGGGTTACAGGGGTGGCCTTGGTGGGGGGTTACAGGGGTGGCCCTTGGTGGGGGGGGTTACAGGGGTGGCCTTGGTGGGGGGTTTACAGGGGTGGCCTTGGTGGGGGGGGTTACAGGGGTGGCCCTTGGTGGGGGGGTTACAGGGGTGGCCTTGGTGGGGGGGGTTACAGGGGTGGCCCTTGGTGGGGGGGGGTTACAGGGGTGGCGCTTGGTGGGGGGTTTACAGGGGTGGCGCTTGGTGGGGGGTTTACAGGGTGGCGCTTGGTGGGGGGTTACAGGAGTGGCGCTTGGTGGGGGGTTTACAGGGGTTGCCCTTGGTGGGGGGTTTGCAGGGGGTGGCACTTGGTGGGGGGGGTTTGCAGGGGGTGGCCCTTGGGGGGGGTTACAGGGGTGGCCTTGGTGGTGGGTTACAGGGGTGGCCCTTGGTGGGGGGGGGTTTACAGGGTGGCCCTTGGTGGGGGGGGTTTACAGGGGTGGCCCTTGGTGGGGGGTTACAGGGGTGGCCCTTGGTGGAGGGGGTTACAGGGGTTGGCTTTTGGTGGGGGGGGGTTACAGGGGTGGCTTTTGGTGGGGGGGGTTACAGGAGTGGCTTTTGGGTGGGGGGGGTTACAGGGGTGGATTTTGGTGGGGGGTTACAGGGGTGGATTTTGGTGGGGGGTGGTTACAGGGGTGGCTTTTGGTGGGGGGGTTACAGGGGTGGCTTTTGGTGGGGGGTTTTTTACAGGGGTGGCTTTTGTGGGGGGTTACACGGGGTGGCCTTGGTGGGGGTTACAGGGGTGGCCTTGGTGGAGGGGGTTACAGGGGTGGCTTTTGGTGGGGGGGGTTACAGGGGTGGCTTTTGGTGGGGGGGGTTACAGGGGTGGCTTTTGGTGGGGGGGTTACAGGAGTGGCTTTTGGTGGGGGGGGTTACAGGGGTGGATTTTGGTGGGGGGGTTACAGGGGTGGATTTTGGTGGGGGGGGTGGTTACAGGGGTGGCTTTTGGTGGGGGGGTTACAGGGGTGGCTTTTGGTGGGGGGGTTTACAGGGGTGGCTTTTGGTGGGGGGGGTTTACAGGGGTGGCTTTTGGTGGGGGGGTTTACAGGGGTGGCTTTTGGTGGGGGGTGGGGTTTACAGGGGTGGCTTTTGGGGGGGGGTTTACAGGGGTGTGTTTTTCAAGGTTTAGAATTCTGACTTGGCCTTTTCGGGACTAAGGGGTACTTAGCTTTTTGGGGGCGGTAAGTGTTGGTTGAATGGAAGGTGCAAGTTGTGGATAGACGGGTGGTGCAAAAGGGGGACAGTGACACGACCACTGTACCTCCCCACACACAGGTCTTGGGGGCTGCAAACCCTCTAAAATCCCAGAAACCCAAATAATCCTGCTTCAGTAAAATCTAGGTCCCCTTCCAATCTGATACACCCCTGATTCACCCCTTCCCCTGTAAAGAAATTCTTGCCCCCCGCCAATGTTCCAGAGTGATTTATTCATTAACTCTGGCATTATTCTATCCATTTTAGTCTTCCACCTGTAATAAAATGCCCTATCCTGGGTTAATTTTTGGTATACCTTTAAAGGTTTTTGAGTTTCTACCCCTGTAGCCCAACCCTTTGCCTATCTTGTTTGGTGGTTTGCTTGAGCAACCAGGCTGTTACTGCTGGTAGCCTGCCTGTCCTCCCTCATCCATCCCAACCTTGTTGATCTGGCATTTGATTTGTCTAGTTTTTTCCCTCTCGAGATTTCAACACTGATGTTGCAGGTTGCACAATGTAGAGTGGAAGTTTATGGTAATAGGATTATGGGGTAGTGGGTGATTGTAAGATGAGTTTGTTGGGATTTTAAACCCCAGAGGGTTAGCCACCCAGGATAGCCCAATAAAATATTGACTTCCATTGGGGTTTTGTAATCTTGTCCCCAGGATGAGACTCACACCAGTTGACTAACTCCCAGGTGCCTTTTTGCTTTTAAGTGAACAGGGACAGCAGGTGTAAGGAAACTTGTCCATGTTTCCACCCGTCCAGGGAATGAACCATGAACTGCGAGACAGTAGAGCATTGCCTACCAGGCCACGGGGCGGTTAAAATGGGCGGTAAACTGTAGTACATGGAAGCGTTTTACAAAAATTGTACCAAAGACAAAATGTTAACAAGGATTGTAGTTGTCTTGAATTGGCAAATTTTGCTGGTTCTTACCGAGAAACAAGCCCAGAAAGTAATTTAATTGTTTAAGGTTAAATGAGATGGTTATTAAATATTGAGAGGCATGGATTTTGTGTATTGGGACGAGTATAAAAAACAAATGTGCTCGAACTTTGGGGTCCCCCTATTTATCTGAAGGGGTCGAGGTCCAGCTCGGGACCTGGAACTAGTGCTACACCCACTCTTGTAGAACTTGTTCCCACTTACCCAGTATAGTCACGTAAGCTGTTGCACACTTTTTTAAAAATGGGATGGACAGGTACATGGTTGGCTGAGTTGGTCCTGCCTAGCATGGGCCAGCCAGTAGGTCCACTGCAGTGCTTCACTAAAGGTTGATCTCAAATAATTTGGAGCAGAATGTAACTTATCCTAAACAGATTTCTACCCTAGTTTCTTTGGGTATATCATGGTGGGCTTGGGATTGTTAATACAGTAACACAAGTCATATTAACTGTATTCCATACCTTGCATTTATCTGTTAAAGGGAAAGTCATGTTCAATACACATGATATAAGAATGACACTACAATTTCCTGATTGGTCATTCCTAGAGAGTAAGTTTATTTAGAGGTACACGAAAGTACAATTATCATGCATAGTGCAAATTACCCAGGATAACCCAAAAGTGACTTGCTTCCATTGGGGTTCTTAGTTAAATTAGTTTTCCTTGGCTTTCTGACTAGGCATACATTATTGGTTCCATTTTGAAATCTTGACACTTGGCTTTCTAAAAGCACTTGGTAATTAGTAATGTTCCAAAAATGTGGTTTTGTGTATTTTTGGTTTTGTGCAAATGCACTTCCTGTACTAAAGTAAATTAAATATTGCATTAAATGGCTGCTTTTAAGCCTTGAATAGTGTATAAATGTCATGTCAGTGCATGACATTTGCAACTCAAGTTATCAAATGTAACAATAGACAGACTTAATACAATGTAAAACCAACATAGCCAATTTCCTGTACCCATTACTGTTTAAAAATTATCCAGAAAAAATTAGGATAAACTTCTATTAGAGCTTTGCATGTTAAAACACACACACTTAATATTCTGAATTTTTTCAGTGTTTTAGAAAGTTGCATGTTGTAGTGTAGCATTGTACCAGTGCGGTTCCAGGGGACTGAAGTTTATTTGTATTAGCAGTGTCAGGTGTAATTTTCCAACATTTGGTATGGCAATGTCATTACTCTTGTGAATATCACATTTAGTTTTCAAATTGTACATATTACTCATTTGATAATTGATATACTTTGTAAAATATATACGTAGTATTTATATAGTACGTATATATATGTATACATATACACATGTACAGTATACATACAATTTTGATTGTGCCAAAGCCAAACTAAAGAATTGTATATAGGTGTACATTTGAAAAAGTTTAAATTTTAATCATGCCTTATCAAATTTACATTATGTATATCTAGCATAATTGTCAACCTACTATCAATAAAATTTAATATCCTGATCAGACTGATTTCATCTTCAATGAATATACTCTGCTCTAATTGGCTAAATGATGCTTGTTGTAAAAATGTAAATTTGGCTTGGAAACCACGCGTGTACATGTATAAATGTGGTAGTATGTATGTACTGTATATATGTATATACAGTATGTACAGACATAATTATAAATCAGTGTACATGTGTAAAGTGTATAATATATAAAGTATGGGGTAGCCTGTGAACTTGCATAGCCAAGATAATAGTGTGCAATCCACTTGCTGCAAATAGTGCCATCTTGCCTTTCAATGATGGTAGCTATCTTGTATGCACATTTTCTTCTGTACCTTCTTGATTGGTAGTCTTCAGTGTAGGGCATGGCAGGTTCCTAACATTAACATTAGTGGCATACCCTTCCTGTTGCCTACAGTAACAAGTTTTAAAATATTACCAGATTAATTTTGGATGGTTGATAACGTTCCACTATTGTTATTTACCTTGCCTGCTATCTACTATTAGTATGCTGTCCTGCCACCATGAATAATAGTTTGCTGCTAAATATTAACATAATTTTTAAGACCTGGCAAATAATTTTTTGCTCCGTGGCTCGGTAGTCTTCGGCTCGCCCAAAAGCCCCTGCATCAAGATTCCAGGGCGAACCTTAATTTGCAACTAAGAGTAAAGCAGACTTTTAATTGGATTACTGACTGTTGGTACCGAAGAAAGCCAATCCTTTTTTTGGTAGGGTCCTTTGGATGTCTACCACAGAATAAGTTTGGCTAACACCCAGGTACAACCTATTTATACTAGGTGAATGGGTGTAAATAAAAATGTTAGTTTCAGCCTGCCCCAGGACTGACCCTGGGTTTTTCAGTTGTAAGCTGAAGGGGCC
>NC_069475.1:7484658-7629818 GCF_026875155.1 Cherax quadricarinatus | reverse complement strand
CAGTTTTACTAACTGCTTTTCTTAAAATGCATGACCATGTACACTTGGTTGACGTTTATTTTTGGATTTCCTGGATAAAGAAATAACTTGTCCAGTTTAAATTTAACTCTAATCATCTTCCTTGTGATACATTATAATAACATCCACCATATTGGCATGGCCCATTTCTAATGTAATTCAAACCCAGCACCTCTCAGCCTTGACATGGTTACTCCTGACCCTTGACACCCTTTATTGATACGAACTTCCCAGTAGCCGGTACCTATCCTGTGACCTAGAGCCCTCACCTCTCTGGCACTTAAGGACATTGCAGATCCTTAAATTTTCCCTGGCAGTACAGGTCAGCCATCACTAATATGGTACAGTTATCCAGTTCCATCAGTAATCCGGCACTAATTTTGGCTAGCATAATTTCAAATTTCATCATTATGCTGACTCGTAAATTGTGCAGATGCTTGTAAATCCAGAACAAGAAGCCAGTGGAGGAGAAAGCAGTGATGAAAATGAGGAAAATGTAGCAGACAGTCTGTTGATAGGTTCATTAATGTATTCTAACCTAACCATCCTGTAATCCTGCAAACTCGCTAATCCGGCTCACTACAGGTCCCAATGATGCCGGATTAGTGATGGCCGACTTGCACTTGGGTATGCCAGTCATTCTTGCTGCATCATTTAGTGGAAATACTACTGTCCTCTTTGAATTGCCACTAACTCTACTAGTAGGATCTACCATTTTTGTTCTCTCCTGGGTTGGGGGGGGGGGTGATAAATTTTAGCATCAGTGTACCTGTAATGTCTTAATGGAAGTACTACTTAATGTCTTGTTGGTCCCAGTCCCCTGCTAAAACTTAAATCCTAGTGGAACTACATCTATGGTCCTTGCCAAACTAATTCCTAAATGAAAGATTATGATGTCAGGCATTGGTGTGGCCAGAAAAATTGCTGTTATAGGACTTAAGAACTTGCTTGGATCAGAATTAAATTGTGATAATCTCTGAATACTCCAACATTTAAAGTGATTGTTTAGGTTGAATGGTCCTCTTATCTTTAGGGCACTCCTAGAAGATAGTTGACTGCTTCCCCCCCCCCTCCCTCCCTCCCTCCCTCCCTCCCTCCCCACTTCACCAACCTATAGTGGTATCTGCCATAACACTATTGCCTCATCTTCATTTTCCTGAAGAAACCTTGCCTCAAATGTTTTTGAAGTTCTTGTGTAACCCATTTTTTCCTTTAGTTTTCCTTTTTGTTGCATTTTTCTCGAATATCCATACCTCTGCACTAATCTTGAGCTGCCTCTTCCTTCTTCCTACCAGCTTCTGCATCCTATTTTCACACTTCTCCATTTAAGATTTTCATTTTGTATCTGATAATTTACCTTGCTATGGTTTGGGTTTGTTCTAGTTTAACCCTTTTATAAGTATGCATAGCAAGGTTTGCCCTGTATTTTCAAACATTCTTCCCCGAGGTACTGTTGCAAGAGAAGATGGAGGATAACCTTCAACACTCCTTCCCTGAATTACCCCCATGGATTTAGCACTTTGTATAAATATAATTGTATTAATATATTTTCTTTTAGTTGCCCTTGTTCTAATTGGCTGCAGAATTGTCTTGGGCACTCGTTGCCACCTGGACTCTTGAGATTGCCAGCGAACTTTGGTAGTTTATACTACAAAATATCAGATGCGCCTGTAACGTGTTTAGAACTTGCTTGGCACCCAGCCTGATGCCAGACTGGCTTCCTAGTCAATCAGGCTTTGACTGCAGGTGTATTGACCTCTTGCAATTTTATCTAAAAGTATAATGTGGCTTTCAGTTGTCTTATTTTTTATATACATTGATTTTTTTTTTCTTGCCTAAGGTTAATCATAATTTCTAACATTACCATGTACTCTTCTTAGTGCCTCCTTATGGTACAGTACTTGATATTTCCATGCGTGTTACTTCCCTGTCTGTCGTATTTTTTTTTCTTAAATTCGTAGCACGTGCAATCCCTTTGTATACCGCATGTAGACTTAATGACCATATTAATTTAGATTTGATGTAAAGCATGTCGTGTTATTTGCATGTACTGGTCTACATATGTATTTTAAATGTATACTTTTATATCCTTGTATGTACTGTATAATGTATGTATGAAGTGATTTGTGGGAGATGTTAAAGATAATGGTAGAAACTGTTGTAGAGGCAGTAGAAAGTGTAGGTAAATGACAGTTGGTGACTAATTGAATTAGACAAGTTTTGGTGATTAGTAATGTTCAAGAAAGGTTTTTGGTTTGCTCAAGAAGTTACTCAGAGATGGAGGCTCAAGTTTGAGTGGTAGACTTCTGGATGTAGTGTCTTTTGGATAAAATTATCTGATTAGTTGCTAATGGTTACTAGATAGAGAATAGCATAATTTGTTAGTGAAAGAAGGGATGGTTAGTTAAGAGGAAGGCAGAGTATATGGAATTAAATGGCAAAGAAGGTAAATGTTGAATTTTTTAATTATCTTCATAAGGTAGGTTAATTAAGCCTTGATTGAAGGAGTTTGCCATTTGGTGAGTGATAAGTGGTGACAGTATTGGAGGAATGTTGATTTTGAAGTTAATGTAGGTGCAAGGGACAGTGTTGATACACTGGGCAGGCAGGAATATCAGGAGGGAAGATTTGGTGGAAATGTAGCAGAAGCAGATAAGGCTACCTACTGCAGGTAGCTGTAGAGGAAGTTAAGAATCATTGATGTATTTATAGTAGGGGAAGCACTCAACTTTGAGATCAGGCAGTTCTGTTGTATTACAGGGAAAAGTGGGTGAAATATCTTGTATATCATGAGTGTACTGTATCAGTTTAGGTATGAAATTAGAATTTTGAAGTGAATTTGGAAAGTAGTGTATGGCAACGAAGTGTATGTGCAAATATTTAGGTAAGGAACTGTTAGTTTTAATGTATTTAAGAAAATCGTGTTAAATTAGTTTGAAAAAATGTAGGAATGGCCCATTTTCCAGTAAAATGAGCCAGAGATGTTGGCTCGAATTATGCGTAGTAGGGGGTAAACTAAATGTTCAAGCATTGTAGTCTTGTAACAATTGTTCTAGTGCTTCTAGAGGATTAAGCTGCAGGATAACAATTTGACAGGTCATAAAAAAAGCACACTAACATGGGAAAGAGGAAGGCGACAAGCATAAAATGTCTTCAGTCACGTATGAGAGTAAGTGTTGGCAAGTTGGTCATTAAATGCCAAGTTGCTGTACAAGTGCACAGTATAGTACTGCCTGAAGTGTACAGTCAACACCCCTGGTACCAGGCCAAGCCTCCTGGTGGATGTACTTGCCAACCACTGCTAGCTGAACTAATTCAAACTCACATCCTGGCTAATCAAGAATTTCTACAAATATTTTTTTTAGTTGGGTAACAGTCTTGTACTTGTTCACTTGGAGGAAGCTGAAGATATTTTTTGCATCTTGCAATGTGCAGTGCATAGTATACAGACCAAGCGAAGAAATTAACATAGTTGCATAAAAAGCCAGTGGAACAAGAGTTGATAGTGTGCCATTAAGAACGGAAAGATATACTGTAGGTTGGTGCTTAATTATAGGATGGACGGTTTAGGGGATAAATATTAAGAAGGTTGAGAGAGATTAGGAAAGGTTGAGATTAGGAATCCTCAGGCGAGTTACATTGTGGAGCTTCCTGAGAGTTTAGTGAAGGCTGATGCTTGTGTGAAGCTTAAGCAACTGGAACACCATACCTTGAAAATATTAAATATCGGTTGTAATAAAATGACGTGGCCCCTTCCCCACCCCCTAAAAGCTGAAACCTCTTATTAACCCTTAATTATACAGTAAGCAGGATGTGTAAAGTCTTGGCAGTATTATGGCAAAGCATAATGCAAATGTGGAAAAATTTTAGATACTTTTATTTAGTGAACAAATTTACTTCAAAAAAGGAGGGGGGGGGGGCTAAAAAAAATTCCCTCTTAATGGGGGGGGGGGTATTTAACATTAGATGTTCTGAAGAGTAAATTTCTGCCTCTTGGCTATTAGATTCCTGACAAAATGAATGAAATGTTTCAAGAAAATGCAGATGTGGTTTACATGGATTTTATGAAATTGGCAAATGCAATCATAAAAAGCTCAAATTTAATATTACAAAGGGAAACTGGTATTAAAATTATCAGTGGTAAGACATAGCAAGGCCTCTCATGCTTTTCTCATCTTCATAGCAAACTTGAATTAAAAACACTAAGCACAGCTTCCTACCCTTTCCTTAAAATGCTAAAATTTACCTTGAAATGGACAAAATTATATTTCTAATACTGGCCCTCTTCCACCAAGGTAGTGACCTTAAAAAGAGCTTATCAGTCTTTCCGGAGGGAGAAGTGTCAAAACCACAGCTCAAAATGAAACTTTAGGATGGGAAATTTAATTGGAATTTGCTGGTTACAAAATGTGGGTAGATAATTTCTTGTAATGACATAATGTGTAAAGGAATTAGGCATGTAATTGTCATACCCCAAAGACTGGAGATGTAATGTACATTTGAGAAATCGTCATGCAAGTATCTTTAACCCTGTAATTGTCCAGACCCTTGAAATTAAATGTGCTCGGTGTTTGTGTTTAAAAAAAAATAATCTGAAATGGTAGAGAATGTTTCTCTGAAGGTGATGATGCCAAAAATGCAAAATTTGATGGAAAGCTTGTGGAATTACATAGGCCCAAAGTTCGCAGCCTGTTCCATTGCTCAATTATACCAAATTCGTAAATATTTTGCAAAAGCGTGCATTCCATTCCTTCAGTCGAATAAAACAAACCACATTAAATCGTCAAAACTACCCTATAAAGTGTACAGAATTTGTCAATTTGGCCAATTTTATGCAAAATTCTAATTCAAAGTTAAGATTGAATGCTGTAGACATTCCAGGCACTGAAATTTTTCATCTGCAATAATGTCCCCAGGCCTCTCCTCTATTGCTTTTCATTTTGAATTCCTCCCCAAAAATCTAATCATATTTTTTCAGTTAAAATGTAGCCAGAAATGATTTGTTGTGGCTTACAGCATCCCAGTAATTGAATCTGAACTAGCAAAACCCATAATGCTGGGGAAGGGGGTGTAGTGATGCCTTGTCTGTTCTCGGGAATATTGGCAAAAAAAACATTTCTGCTACTAAGGCCAATTTCAAGCTACTTCCAGTCTTAGAACTGGCTCTCTCAGTAACGTCTTCTATTCTATAAAGGGATACCGAAAAAACAGCCAGTTCAACCATACTGTCCTGTACAGAACCTGTCACTGTTTTAAAGTCGGTTTTGTTTTTCCCTATTGCATCACACTAGGCAGGACTATTTTTATACTGTGCACACTTTGCCCTTGCTCTAGGCCAAAATTTTCTGCTCACAGCTTTAGTGAGCTGAACTAATTCAGTAAATCTACTTCAGAGCCTGGCATCAGTGATGTAGTTCCAAGTAAGACTCGAAAGGTTACTGTTATATAAAGTGCTCACAACACTTGTAAGGAAGAGATCAGAACTTTAAAATGCAGAGGAAGTTTACCGTTGTGTTCAGTCCTTGAATTTCATCATGCCTTTTCTTTATGTAAAACTATAGTTATTCTCTCAAATGCAATTTTGTTAATATTTCCCATAAGAAATAATGTAAATCCAATTAATCCATTCGACACCCAATGTTAAAAAAGTTTTATGGAGAATAACTAGATTTACATACAGAAAAGGGATGAAATTAGTGTCCACACTAGCTGGAAATTACATTATGGAATGAAGGGCGAGCTTGATATACTAGTGGGAAAAATACTTGGGTTGGGTCCCCAACTTGCACAGGACCACACCAGTTTACTGGGATGAGACTATAGTAGAATACTGAGAAGCAGGGACTGCATTGGTCCAGTGTAAAGAAATTGCATTGTCAGATGCATTTTCTGGAATGTCTTGGAGGAAACTGGACCACTAAGGTCAAGAAGAGACTAGCTGCTAGCAGCATCATCCTGGTTGACCAAGCAATCTAGAAGTGTCTTCAGGAAGGTTGCAAGTTTAGTATCCTAGAAACTGCACCAGTTACTGAAAATTGCACTGCCTTAAAAACTCTGCTCGGAACATCTCTTGGTTATTATCGATTTTTGTAAAAGAATTTAGCAATGCTATACAGTAACGGAGAAAATCTCGGCAAACGCCTAGATTGGAGTCTCGTCAAAATGAGCCATGAAGGTTTTCTGTAAGCCAGGAAATGGACATGAACAGTTGGAAATAGCCTTTCCCTTTTTCACACATGGCTGACCATACTGGATTTAGCACATCAGTGACCACAAGTCTAAACCTAAACCTGAATGTTCACTGGTGTTGACCACAACATTCCTGAGGGCCCATTAAATTCATACTTAAATTAACTAGGTAAAGTAATTATACATTGAAATATGGAAATAAATGGCTTAAAATACCGACACAATGGAATGTTGAAAATGTGAACACCATGAATTTAAACCAGTCAAGAAAAGCTCACTGGCCACTGACAGTGTGCTCCAAACTAACCTAATGAGTCTAGGATAGTTTGAAGAGGGTGGGGGAGTGTCAATCTGTACAGTACAGGAGTCCCAAAACTTCACAAATAACTTGATGGGATAAACCCTACCAAAAAGAAAGTTTGAAGTCTGCTGAATGAAGCTCACAAAGCACAGGTGAATAAAGGCCAAAGTCATTTTTGCAAACTTGCTGGCCTACATTAGTCTGATCTAGTTCTTGGATAGTGATAGCTTTCCCTATCAAACTTCTGACAGTTTGATACCTGCTTGTATCAGGTTAAATACATTTGGACAATGGATGTTAAGTGTTCTTGTCTTCCCCATCAGTTTTACACTTCCTTACATTTTGGTCATGTATGCTATAGTTAGTGCATAGATTTGGGACTATTCCCTCTTCCACATACACTAAGAAAAGCTTAAATGCCATGAGACCTAACATCTTTCATATTAGGGTAATTAAGATCCGTCTGATGACACTGGATTCCTCCAGACAGTTGCGTATCAGAGCTGTAGTGTTTAGGTTGGATTGTTGCTAACACAGCCTGAACAGGCCAGCAACCAGGAGGCTTGGTTCAAGACTGGGCTCTGACTCTTGTAAGTTTAGTGCTGCTTTATAATAATGAAGACTGGACTGCAGGGGTAGACTACCAAACAATGTACCTGTCTGTTACTGCTGAGAACAAGACATGCCCAGCACCATAATTTAAAAATAACCAGATGTGCAGCACAGACCAGACACTAGTACAAAAATCCTAAAGGGCTTTAAATATATAGTTAGAGATTTCAGAAAATATTTTATCGGGTACTTTTGGGAATTCATGAAATAAAAACTTCATTTATTTTTAGTTTGCATTGAGTTAACTAGATGACTGGTCTTGGAATTGATACACTAGAGACATTTGCCCTAAATTAATCAGATATAAGAACATAAAGCCTGAAGCACCTCACTGAGGTGTGAAACTTGCAATCCAAAGCAGTGGCAAATGGGAAGGAAAGGAAATGACTTCCCAGAACTGCAGAATACAGAAGCAGTTTGTATGTTCCATTGAGCCAGTCAAAGGAAGTAACCACAAGTGTACACAGTGGGATCGCTACAAACTGGCACTCAGAATTGAACCTAAAATAGCCCTCTGTACAGTGGTGTATTATTGACAGTGACAGAACAAGCTTATATTTGAATAGTTTTGTTTTGAAAGTGTTATCAGATAAGCCACACTGTGAAATTCCAGAGGAAGATTTCGCCATCTGTCTATTCATCGGTACAACCAGTACTGGGGAACACGTTACGTACAAGTATAAGTACTATACTAACAAAATAGTTTTAACAGAATCGATCCTAGAATACAAAAATTCTTTAAGAAAGTTTGCAGGTTTTCACAGAAGCATTTAAGATATTTTGGACAGTATGGATGCAAAATTAGATTCTTGGATGTGGTCACTGGAAGGTGTAGAACTGTTGATCAGTTTTATGCAATATGTTATCAAATACAGTTGTGCCTCAGGATAGGAACTTAATTTGTTCCAGAAGGCTGTTTTGAGTGCTGTTACTGAATGAATTTGTTTCCATAAGGAATAATGTAAATTTGAATAATCTGTTTCAGACCCCCCAAAAATACTTAAAGCACTTGCATAAATATACTTGAATAATTGTTGATTTTTTGAGTTCGTATCCCGAGGTACCACTGTACTAGGAATAACTTTATAAACTTGTCCATAGAGGAATTACTGAACATGTGCAAAATGAGGCTGGTTAGTTATTAGTCTAAAATAGCCTCCCAGGCAGTTTTAATTTGCTCATTTTAAGTAGAAGTCTATAACAGCATTCGGATCAAAAAGCTTAACAGATTTTGCAACAAATTCATAGTATGTAGGTGGTGCTGATTAGAAGGGATAATAAGTTATTTTCCTAATTAGGCTATAGGGACATTCACTAAAGTAATTTCATTAGTATCGAGGAAATGCTCAACCAGGAAAAACTTGTCTTAAGTGCTCTAATAAGCGAGACACTGCAGAAGCGGTCTAAACTTTCTACAAAAGTGATGAACTCTGGACAGTGTTAGTCATTGTATTAATGTTGGTGCAATTACCGACAGTGTTAAGTAAAAGGACACAAGTGCAACTAATGTGACATTTTATTGTGGCAAAGTTTAGCTCTCCAGGAGCTTTATCAGGCTTGATAAGGCTCCTAGAGAGCAAAACATTGCCACAACAAAATGGAGCATTAGTTGCATTTGTACTTTTACGTAACATGTTAGTCATCGACTGCTTTAGAACACAAATGATACACTGCAAAGAAACAGATGCTATGGATATAGCAACTAATGTTTAATTTCTTCTGATGGAGGAAGTGAGGTAGAGGAAACGTGCTTCCATACATAGAGGGAATTCGGGAGTAATAAAATGCCATCAAAGATACAATTGTCAGCAATACTCAAGAACTGCACTTAAATCTACTTAGTGGTATGTACTTTAGCCATCTTGAAATTGTGATTGCATTTAAGTAGCTCGAGCAACACTAGTAAAATACTGCTCTGGTAAGACACACTGACAACATTTAAGTAACTATTCCAAAATGTTCCGCCTACACAGTAGGTGAAATGCAAATTTGCACAAATTTAACACCAAATATATCGTACAGAATTTGAAGAAATTAACAAAATGCATTTTTCACTGTGGCTGGACTGGTGTAATATTATATTTGTGTGCAGTAAAATAAATTCAAAATACCACTAGCAATGGCAAGAGTTCCTTTGAGAAAATTTACACTGGTAAAGTTTAAGGGGGCCCAATGAAAGTGGACAAAAAAAATCTGGGTAGACGTCGACAAAACTAGTCGATACCATCACACTAAATCTTTGCATGGTGTTAAGCCAGATTTCCAGTCTTGTGGCAATCCCTTCATGTTGTGGCTGCAAAAGGAAGATCGTACCTGCCTATAGCTATCAAATTTCAGTAATTAGAGGCAGGAAAAGAAATTATATTGTGTACACAAGTTTTGCAGAAGCCTTGGCACTGTACCATGGGCTGATAGTACATGATTGGTATAAAGTAGGAGAGATGGGTATTCAGACTTCAAGGTGCCTGTAAACTAGATAAAATTAAATCTAACACTGTTCATCTTTAAAAGAAATACATACAAAAATTAACCACTGCTTTATATTCTTAAATGACAAAATGAGCATTAAATTTGACAGTAGAAGGCACTGGAATTTTGAGTGGTCAGCAGTAGCGATGTATCGGATTGCTTATTTTGTGGATATTGATGCAGATGTAAGAAATTGTGTGGATGTTCTGCAGATACAGATGTGGATATCTGTTCACAGTAAAATGCGAATGCAGATGTCAGAAATTGTGCAGATGTTATGCGGCATAAGCAGGTAGGAGACTTGGACCTGCCTGGCATGGGCCAATAGGCCTGCTGCAGTTCTTATGTTCTCAGTGAGGTGCACAGTAAGCATTTAGCCCATGGGTAAATATTTGCCCAGGACTACCTTCTACCTACTGATAAATATTACCAGAACAGGCATAAACTGGACCACTACCCAGGTGCCAGATTAGCCAGGTAAAAATATGCAAGCCTGGTAACCAGGCTGTCAAATTTAGATAATTGAGATCTGTGGAAAGCTGTGGAGACTTCACGAAGCAGCAGCTTTGTATGAAGCACAAAGTACTAGAGACGGAATGATTGACGTTGCAACAGTTGGGTATCTTTGAAATGTATAATCTATGCAATAGGCTTCAAACAGAGGCAGCAGGAGCAGTGGTGAAATGTAATCAACCCATTACTTCACTACTATACCTGATACCTGAATGAACATTAAAATGGTATAGAATACAGACAGGTTGTTAGGTAAGACACGTGCAACAGGCGAAACGTTTTGAAATACATTCCTAACTGTTGCATGTGTGTCTTGCCTAACATACCTGATACCTGTATACTTGACAAGAAGTCTACTGTGTAGGAGTCTTAAAAATATACTCTACTGTTGCACACGTCTTTAATCAATTTTATGCCATTTTCAATGCAAGACTTAAGAAGACTTTCAGCCTTGATATGGCTTCACATGTCTTATACAACCCAGTTAACACTGGAAACTTACACCCCATAAGCAGCATTTTAGTTTTCTCACTGACTCCAGGAACTATTAATACTAAAGGCAAATTATCGCCTAAAGTCCAAAATTGTACTTCCATCTTTGGTTTAGATGCGTCAGCGTCAACTTACTCGGAAAAAGGCATCAAAGGAAAAGCTTTCAAAACTGACCTACTGTTGAGTACTCTAAATCTTTCAGTAAATAGAATTATTAAACATCGAATTTGAAAGTTATGGGAGGTATCAGTTAGCACACGATAATTTTTTTAATTGACAAATTTGTCCAGTTTGACTCCTTTAAATAAGGTATACTTTCGTGGCAAGCCATTATTTGAAGCTTGTCAGAACGCCCAGTTTTAAAGTTGCACGAAAACCTGACAGTCTACCAGTATAGTAGGAATTGGAAGATGCAGGTTTTTTTCTTTCTCTCCCCGATATTTACTCAATTTTAGGCCGATACTGATACCAGAAGAAATGGCAGTACCCATCCACCCCTTTAGCCCCGTCCCGATGTCATGTCATATCCCTACACTTAATTTTGTATCTAAAAGTGCATGTACAACATATACAGCAATAGCTGACATCAGTGACTTGCTGTATAGAAAGACCCTGGTTATGAAGAGCATTTCGGGTAAATTAACCTCTTCAAGGGGGGGCTCCTTGGCGTGGTGAAGAGGCTCTTGGTCTGAGGAATTAGACCTGTCGGTCTACTTCCTCAGACCGAACCTAATTACCCCCCAATCCCCCGTTCCCTATCCTATCCTCCCCATCCTCCCCTTTTTCCTTTCCTCCTCCCCACCCCTCCCTTTTGCCCTTCCTATTTGGCCCTTTTTTTTTTTTTTTTTTTTTTTTTTCTCTCTACAGGCACGCTAGTTCCTAGGTAGGGGAAAGGGTACCGGGGTCCATCCCATTCCGTTGAGGTTATTGGCGGTGGCGTAGTTTGCCGTGGAATCTGGATTGCCTGGGGATGTCCTGATCCCTCTCCGGTATCCCGGAGGGTGGCTTTGGGTGTCTCTCGGGCGATGGGTGTATCTCTGGAAGCCACCTTTCGGATTCTGGGGGTGGTGGCCGAAGGAGGTATGCTTTGTGGCGGATTTCCGGCCGCCCTCTCTTTTGTCCGAGGTAGCTCGGCAGATGTGAGGTTGCTATCCCGGATTGCCGGTTTACTGGCATGATGGGTAGCGTATGGCACGGGTTCCATGCTGCATCTGCGCTACTTGCGGTGCTGAGGTCCTCTTGGGCGCGGAGGGAGATTTGTCCCTTTCATTCCTCCTAGGAACATCCCTCCCCGGTCCCCCCTTTTTTTTCTTTTTTTCTTAAAAACAAAGAAAAGTAACCTAACCATGGCAGCCCTAGTCCATGAACCTGCTACCCTCGGGGCCCCTTCTTGATACCGCACCCCGTTCTGACCCCGCCCCGTCTTTGGACCACTCTTCGGACACTCCTCATGCCTCTGTACCTCTTGCCAGTGCTGTTTCCTCACCTGCTTCAGGTACTGAGGCCTCGACTGACTCCTTCGATTTATCTGACCTTCGCTCTCCTCTGACTATGCTTCCAGCCTCTCCCTCTATGGTGCGGCAATTTTCGAATCGCCGGCCCGTTCCACATCGGACCAACTCTGGTCCCACGCCTAAAAGACAACGACAATTACCTGCTGATGATACTTCTCCACCTTCTCGTTCTTCTCAGAAAAGATACACGTCCTTCACTACCTTTCCACGCTCAGTTTGACTGCACAACGGACTAAATTCTTCACTTTACGACCGACTTCCTCTACTGCCTATCTTTCTGACCACAGTATTGGCAAGGCACTCCTACGCCATGTTGGTAAAGATATTTCTTTTCATGCTCTTAAGAGCGGTATGCGCATCGTCACCATACAGAATGCTACCCAGGCTCATGAGCTTTCTCGTCTTTCCCATATCAATACTGTTCCTGTAACTATTGCAAAGCATCATTCCCTCAATTCTTGTAGTGGTGCCATCATTCTGCCCCATACCATAGTTCAACAAAATTTCCAGACATGTGGCACTGACATTCTTGAACAGCTGGAACTCCAAGATCTCCCAATCCTCAAGGTAGACACTTACGTTCTTCCTGCCCGCGGGCGGAGACGATACCCTAGCAATGTGGCTCGTTTAACTTTTGACAGCCGTGAACTCCCATCCTCAGTTTATGTAGCAGGACATCAGTTACAAGTTCGAAAGGTGATCCCTACACCGCAACAGTGTAGAAATTGCTGGCGATTTGGCCATCCAGCGAAATATTGCAGATCTATCGCCGAATGCCCAGTCTGTGATGCCGATGACCATTCTAATATGTCTTGCAATCGACCTCCCTCTTGCCTTAATTGTCATAAGGCTCACCCTTCGTACTCTCGCCGTTGTCAAGTCTACTTAAACGAGCGGGAAATCCGTTACCTCAGAGGCAGAAGGTCTCCCTTATGCCATGGCAGTTTCTCATCTCCGCCTCCAAGGGAGACTACCTCGTGTTTCTTATTCCCGTGTTTCAAAACGTCCCCCCCCCCCCACTTCTGGTATCCCATCTTCTGCACCCATCTCTGTGGTTACTTCTCCCATAGTCACTCCTGTAGCTAATTCTTTTGCTGTCCTCGGCTCAGACGTCCCTACTTCGTCTGTCTGATCTTGCTTCTTCGTGTTCTCTCACAAGCCTCAGTAGCGACGAGATCTCGTATGACACCTCCTCCCAATCATCCCTCTACTTCTCAAAAGTCAAAAAAAGGTCCGTTAACACCTACCCATCTTCACCTCATTTTCCCTTCCCTGTCTCTGTACCTGGTTCTCCCCCTCTCACTGGCTCTGTTACAAGTGTAGAGGTTCACCCTCCTCCTCGTACTATACCTTCCTCCCCCGTTCCCTCCCAAGTTTCTTCCTCTTCGGCCACCTCCCAGGTTTCTGCCTCTTCTGTCCCCTTCCACGCTTCTCCAGTTCCCTCCACCCTTCCGTCCCCCTCTACCTTGGTACAGTCCATTACAGTTTCAATCTTTACTCTTCCTCCCCCTACCATTTCCAATATTGTCTCCCATACGACGTCTCTGAATTCTGAAACACTTGAAGCAATCTCTGAATATATTGCAGAGACCAAACCATCAATGGACACTGATCCACCCTCCGCTCCTTCTCTCTCCTCTACTCCATCTGCGCAACTCCTTTCTTCACAGCGCACCGTTCCTTCGCTGCTTGAACGTTTTCCACTGCCTCCGCATGTGGACTTTTCTAACCCCTCTAGTCCGTAGGAACCCTTACCTGCGGATTTCAGGTATCTTTATCATTGCCAATCATGGCCTATTTACAGTGGAATATACGCGGCCTCAGGGGTAATCGAGATGAGCTTCAGATGTTACTCTCCCAGTTTTCCCCTGTTGGTGTTTGCTTACAGGAACCAAAATTACACTGCTGTTCTCTCTCCCATCTCAGGCTATAATTTATTGTATTCTTCAGATCCTTTTCCTGATGGGACCTTTAATGAAAGTGCCCTTCTACGCACTGATATTCCGTACCATCAGCTATTTGTTCGTACTTCGCTGCATTACACAGCAGCCCATATCCACTTGCATAGGTGGTATACGCTCTTCTTTATATCTCTCTCCTTCTCGGGCATTATCTATTCCGGATATTGCCTTTCTTGTTTAGTCATTACCACCACCGATTCTGTTACTTGGTGATTTTAATGCCCACCATTTCCTCTGGGGGGGGTGGTCTCACTGTGATTCCCGTGGCATTCAATTAGAGGCTTTTCTTGCCACCCACCCCCTCCATGTTTTAAATACAGGTACTCGCACCCATTTTGATCCTCGGACTCGCTCTCTTGCATCGATCTCTCGGTCTGCTCTTCCTCCGCCGCATTAGACTTCACTTGGTCTGTTCTTCCGGACTTGCATGACAGCGATCATTTCCCAATCATTCTTAGTTCCCCTTCATATTCACCACCTCTTCGCATCCCACGCTGGCAATTTGATCAGGCAAATTGGAACCTTTATTCACACCTAACTGTTTTTAGAGGTTCCTTCTTCGTCCTCCATCGATGAGCTTTTACACCTCTTCTCGTCCTCCGTTTTAACCGCAGCTTCTCATTCTATACCCCAAACTTCGGGCAGGCATTCTCAGAAATGCGTGCCTTGGTGGTCTGCTTGTAAACGCGCTGCATGGGGCAGGTACCGGTACAATAGAACCACAGACTTCTTGAATTTAAGCAGAAGCGTGCGATTGCTCGCCGTGTCATCCGTGATGCTAAACGCACTTGCTGGCGAGATTGTCTCCACCATCACCTCTGCTTCCTCTGAGTGCAGTCTGGAAAAAAGTACGAAAACTGAGTGGTAAATATTCTCCTGACCCGGCTCCTGTTCTGCGGGTTGCCGGTGTTGATATAGCAAACCCACTAGATGTTGCCAATGAAATTGGCAATCATCTGGTCCGTATTTCTCAGGGACTCCATCTATGCCCCTCATTTCTTTCCTCAAAGTCTGCCAGAGAGTTAGCACCCTTGGACTTTTCTTCTCTCAGAGAAGAACAGTATAATGTGCCTTTTACACTTCAAGAACTGGAGGCAACACTCTCAGCTTGCCGATCATTGGCAGCTGGGCCCGACGACATTCATATTCGTATGCTACAACATTTACATCAGTCGGCCCTTGCAGTCCTATTACGCCTTTACAATCTTATTTGGTCACAAGGAGTTCTTCCACAGCTGTGGAAATCCGCCATTGTTCTCCCTTTCCGCAAACCAGGCACTACGGGACATGAAACCTCCCACTATCGTCCCATTGCTCTTACCAGTGCAGTTTGCAAAGTGATGGAACGCCTAGTAAATAGACGTTTTGTGTGGTATTTAGAGACACACGAGTGTCTCCACTCGTCAATATGGCTTTCGTAAGGGACGTTCTACCATAGACCCCTTACTACGCTTGGATACGTATGTTCGTAATGCCTTTGCGAATAACCACTCAGTTATTGCCATACTTTTTGACCTTGAGAAGGCATACGACACGACTTGGAGGTATAATATTTTAGCCCAAGCCCACTCCTTAGGCCTTCGAGGCAATCTACCATCCTTCCTTAAGAACTTTTTAACTGACAGGCATTTCAGTGTTCGGGTTAATAATGTGCTCTCCCCGGACTTTATCCAAGCTGAAGGTGTCCCCCAGGGATGTGTTCTGAGCATAACACTTTTTCTCCTTGCTATTAATGATTTGGCCTCTAGTCTTCCATCAAATATTTGGTCATCACTCTGTTGATGACTTCGCTATTGCCTGTGCAGGCGCTGACTGTCACCTTATTACAGTTTCTCTCCAGCATGCAGTCGACAGTGTTTCCAATTGGGCCACCACACGTGGGTTTAAATTTTCCAGCACTAAAACCCACCAAATTACTTTCACTAGACGCTCTCATCTCCGATCATCCTTTGTACCTCGATGGCTCCCGTATCCCAGAACGTGATATCAAAGTTTCTGGGCCTCCTCTTTGATCGTAGGTTATCCTGGAAACCTCACATTACCTCTCTGAAGGCAACTTGCCACAGCTGGCTGAACCTCCTTAAAACCCTTGCTCATCTTTCATGGGGAGCTGATCGTCGAACCCTCCTTCGCCTACATTCCACCCTTATCTTATCGAAACTTGATTATGGTGACCAGATCTATTCAGCGGCATCTCCTGCTACTCTCTCTAGCCTTAACCCCATTCATTACCAAGGATTACGTTTATGCCTTGGTGCTTTTTCGCTCTTCTGTCGAGAGCCTCTATGCAGAAGCGAACGTTCCATTCTTATCCGATCGCCGTGATACCCATTGCCTTCGCTACTATGTACGCTCTCATGATCTCCGCAATCCTTCCATTTATAGAATGGTCACTGATATTAGTAGACATTCTTTTTGTTCGCCGCCCCTGTTTACTCCGTCCCTTCTCTCTTCGCCTTCATTCGCTCTTTGTCTTCTCTTCAATTACCACCTTTCTATGTACATGTAGCATCTCACTTTTCCCTACCCCCCTGGGAAGTTCCAGCTGTTCGAGTCTGTTCTTTCTCTCTCCCTTGCTCGAAAGCCCAACTGTCTACGGTCACTTCCCGCTCTCATTTTCTTGACCACTTTCACTCATTCTCATGCCATTGCTGTGTACACAGATGGCTCTAAGTCTTCTGACGGCGTAGGATTCGCAGCAGTGTTTCCGGACAGCGTCGTAAAAGGGCATTTACTATCTTCGGCTAGTATTTTTACTGCTGAATTGTATGCCATCGTTACAGCACTTATCCGTATTGCATCTATGCCTGTCATCATTTGTGGTTGTCTCACTCCCTTAGTGCTTTACAGGCTATACAGAAATTTGATACACCTCACCCCTTAGTCCTCCGTATCCAACTTTGGCTACGCCACATCTTTACCAAGCATAAAGATATTGTTTTTTGTTGGGTCCCTGGTCATGTTGACGTACAGGGCAATGAACAGGCAGACACTGCTGCGCGGTCAGCAGTACATGACCTACCAGTTTCATGTAGAGGTATTCCATTTACGGACTATTTTGCTGCAATATCTTCCCACCTTGACACCATTTGGCAACAACGTTGGTCTACTATGCTCGGCAACAAACTTCAATCTATTAAACCGAGTATAGGTTACTGGCCGTCTTCTTATCACCAGTGTCGAGGTTGGGAGACTACTCTCTCCCGTCTTCGCATTGCCCATACTCTTCTTACTCGTGGATATCTCATGGAGAGGCGCCCTGCTCCTCTCTGAGAGAATTGCTAAGTTCCATTATTAGTCAGCCACATTCTGTTAGACTGCCCACTTTATCAACGAGCACGCAGAATTTACCTCCGTCGTCGTCTTCGCTCCGCTGCTCTTTACCTTCCCTTCTCGCTGATGGACCCACCTTTCATCCAGACTCTCATTGACTTTTTGACAACTGACTGACTTCACAAATTCTGATACCTTCAGCCCTTTCTACTTCAATCTCTTGCTACCCTCTACCCCTGTACTATCCCCTGCCCCGCTGTTTTCTGTAACCTACTGATCATCCCTCCTCCCCTACCCTGCAGCACTGTATATGTATAGCCCTTGTGGCTTAGTGCTTCTTTTTGATTATAACAATTCGGGTAAATTAAGTTAATTTGTCCCCAGGATGCGACCCACACCAGTCTACTAACGCCTAGGTACCTATTTACTAGGTAAACTGGGACAGCAGGTGTCTTAAGACAACACCTCGTAATGTTTCCACCCGCACCGGGGATCGAACCTCGGACTTGAGTCGAGTGCGCACCCTCGGGGGGGGGGGATACGTAAACATGCTGGAAAAAAAAATCTCTAATAAAACATTAATTTACTTAAGCAGTCATGTTCAGTATGCCCTTTAGAGGACAGGAAGTATTCGGCTTTTAGAACCACCTAACAACGTTTGAACCTCGTAATATAGTAGTCCCCCCTCCCCCCCCCCCCGATCTTTTATTATTAAAAGGCCAGTTTGAAAAGGCAAATTTAAGGAGGGCCGCATTTTGTAATTTTTATGTAGTAACTGTTCGTGTAATTGTAGAGACTGGGCAGTGTGGAACCTATACAAAAACGAATCCGTAATCTCGTATAAGGACCGCATCCATTTCCTAGAAGGGCCACACGTGGCCCAGGGGCCGTAGATTGGGGGCCCTTGTTTATAACCCACTAGAGTATTGACCTGAAGGGAGAATATCCAACCCAGACCCGGCCCCGTACTAGGCACCCCAGTGTTAGCTGGGGTGGGTGCTCGCTGCTGGCGCACTCGTATAAGCTTCACAAACATAGTTGATACTCTTGATAAATTACACATGTGCAACACTTGGGTATCTTTAATGAGGAAACGTTTCGCCACAGTGGCTTCATCAGTCCATACAAAGGAGAATAGTGAAGAACAGGGGGAGTTAGAGGTAATCACTCCCTCAGCCTTGAGTCAATGTGGTCAGTCCCTCGGCCTTGAGTCAGTGTGGTCAGTCCCTCGGCCTTGAGTCAGTGTGGTCAGTCCCTCGGCCTTGAGTCAGTGTGGTCAGTCCCTCGGCCTTGAGTCAGTGTGGTCAGTCCCTCGGCCTTGAGTCAGTGTGGTCAGTCCCTCGGCCTTGAGTCAGTGTGGTCAGTCCCTCGGCCTTGAGTCAGTGTGGTCAGTCCCTCGGCCTTGAGTCAGTGTGGTCAGTCCCTCGGCCTTGAGTCAGTGTGGTCAGTCCCTCGGCCTTGAGTCAGTGTGGTCAGTCCCTCGGCCTTGAGTCAGTGTGGTCAGTCCCTCGGCCTTGAGTCAGTGTGGTCAGTCCCTCGGCCTTGAGTCAGTGTGGTCAGTCCCTCGGCCTTGAGTCAGTGTGGTCAGTCCCTCGGCCTTGAGTCAGTGTGGTCAGTCCCTTCTTGATAGATACCCAAGTGTTGCACAATGTCTAATTTATCAACTTGTAGGTTCTCTGAACCAGTCATCTACATGGTTCATACTCTTATGCCTCCAAATGTATTAACTCTACCAATTACCTCATGAATCAGTTTGTGGAAGCACCAGTGATGAAATTCGTGTGCGTTGGATGCTGTGGCAAGATGTTTACTTGTTCAGCTAACCAAATTGTTTACTAAGGCGACGTTGCCACATTCCAGGGAGCTTGGGTAGTGGCATTTTGTCGAAAAAAATGGGAAATTTGTCCTCTTAATGGACTTGTGTAATAGGATCAGTGAAAGCTTTGATTAAATGCAGATGCCTTCCGCTGGCTTGTCTGTTCATCCCTCGTAAAGAATTGTGTACAAGATGCAACACGAGGCTTCTCCATTTGATGTAAGCAACGAGATGAGTTTTCCCAGGATAACTGCATGCTTTTGTTCTTGAATTCCACGCTGGGCCCCTTCAGTGTATGGCAAATGTTATAAAAGGGGGGGGGGGAATTGAATTTTTGTGAAGGACGAGACCGTGTGCGGTGCCCCATAGACATTTCTGTTTACCTGTTAGTTACAATATGGTTTTGGCAGGTTTGTGCAAGTTGCTTTACTGGTGCTTATGGAATATGGAGGTCGGGCCTCGACACTAAGGGGGAACCAAAGTAGGTCAGAGGTACGGCAGACATTGGTTGCCATATGGCTGCTTGTAGTTTACCATGTGACTAGATATTTGTTGGCTGTTTATTGCAGGTATTGTATCTTTATAACTGGTATTAGTCATGCCAGTTACTATGATTATGGCACATTTCTTAGGGCTGGTTAAGTTGCTGTATGGCTGTAAGATTAATTGTTGGTAATAGTTACCAGATTAAGTGACTGCCTCCGTAAGTAGTCCGGTAATATTTTAAGGAGACGGTTTTTACTTTCTTCTTTGTCCTTGGAGGCAAAGAACTTTGTCCTTGGAGGCAAAGAACTTTGTCCTTGGAGGCAAAGAACTTTGTCCTTGGAGGCAAAGAACTTTGTCCTTGGAGGCAAAGAACTTTGTCCTTGGAGGCAAAGAACTTTGTCCTTGGAGGCAAAGAACTTTGTCCTTGGAGGCAAAGAGGGGAATGTATGAGAGTATAGTTTTACCAACGCTCTTATATGGGTGTGAAGCATGGGTGATGAATGTTGCAGCGAGGAGAAGGCTGGAGGCAGTGGAGATGTCATGTCTGAGAGCAATGTGTGGTGTGAATATAATGCAGAGAATTCGTAGTTTGGAAGTTAGGTGCGGGATTACCAAAACTGTTGTCCAGAGGGCTGAGGAAGGGTTGTTGAGGTGGTTCGGACATGTAGAGAGAATGGAGCGAAACAGAATGACTTCAAGAGTGTATCAGTCTGTAGTGGAAGGAAGGCGGGGTAGGGGTCGGCATAGGAAAGGTTGGAGGGAGGGGGTAAAGGAGGTTTTGTGTGCGAGGGGCTTGGACTTCCAGCAGGCATGCGTGAGCGTGTTTGATAGGAGTGAATGGAGACAAATGGTTTTTAATACTTGACGTGTTGTTGGAGTGTGAGCAAGTAACATTTATGAAGGGGTTCAGGGAAACCGGCAGGCCGGACTTGAGTCCTGGAGATGGGAAGTACAGTGCCTGCACTCTGAAGGAGGGGTGTTAATTTTGCAGTTTAAAAACTATAGTGTAAAGCACCCTTCTGGCAAGACAGTGATGGTGTGAATGATGGTGAAAGTTTTTTTTTTCGGGCCACCCTGCCTTGGTGGGAATCGGCCAGTGTGATAATATATTAAGTTTTTACTTGTACTGAATTTGACTCGAGGCGTCCGTCCGGTAAGCTAGCAGTTACTGCTGCTGCCGCTCCCACACTTTCGTGCTAACGGCCACCCCACCTTCACGTGCATATTGAACCACCACCCATTTTGCGTGGCCGCGCCACACTGCCGGCACCACTAAACTGGTCGGGTCGTAAGATTCCCGCGTCAGGTGGATTATTTTCAGTCTTAATAGACCAATCTTGATTCCTGGGCAAAGATAATATCAGCAGTGTTCGTGCGCATGTCAGACAATGAAAGAATTTTATTAACCCACCTCCCCTTTTTCCCCTCGCTGGGTGGGTGGCGGCAGCCGTGGCGACGATCAATGAATGGCCCTGGCTGTCTGCTGAAGTTGGCTTCCACAAACGCTTCCTTTGTCCTAAGACTTTAATGAGCGTTAGATTCTATTCTGGTTTAAATTGTATAATCGTGCGGTATCCTTCCAGTCGAGGTGGATTTATATCTAATGGGTAGTGACACACTGTTGCTGTTATCAGATAGGGCACACGTTGCCCTTGTTTGTTAGATAGACAATGCTGCTATACTAATCTAATGGCGGGGGCAGAAGCTAGGAGTTTCACGCCTTGTTCCTTAAATCTGTCGACTTCAGCTGGGGAAACTTGGTAGGTAATGACAAGCATAACATAGTAGCTACAGCTGCTTCCAGGGAATTGCTCCATCACAACTACGTGCTATTACTAGACCAGCAAGTTGCTGTTACTAGACTTACCATCTCTGGATGACATCCCCGGTGGAAGGAGAGGGGTTAGATGCCAGCAGATTTCGCAAAAGTTGCAGCATTTTCCTTTAAAATATTCTGCGCATTTAGTTCGGTGCCAGGCTGTGGATGAGAGTATGAAATGTGCAAACCTGAGTAAGCAGAACATGTACACGGGTGTATTACTGTGTATTCAGTTGACATTGATCCTAGTTTTTGTAGGATTTAAAGTAATAGGTAATGGTTGTGGAAAGTTTAAATGTCAGTCATTAAGGCTACATATCGCCTGCAAACTAGTCAGTAATCCTTTAAAATCGAGTAAGGTACTCTAAGTTCACGAGAAGCAAATCTCTGGATGACTGTTCCTGAAGTACCATGTACCTTTTAAGATTTTCTACTGGAGCCTGATCCACCAGGCTCCTGGTGTTGACCTGGTCAACAGGCTGTTGCTGCAGGTGGTACACTGGTTTTGATGTATAATTTTTCCCGGTATATAGAACACGTGGTGTATGGCTTTCGGCAAAGGCCGCCGAACGGCCATTTCTCAAACTTGCGATCCATACTTCTTTCTTGGATCAAACCTGGCTGCATTCCACAGGCGCTCTGACCCTTGCAGACTTAAGTTTTCCTTTGGAAAGAATCCCCTTTATACCTTCTCCAAACCCTATTTGCGTGTAGGATTGATCCTAGATGGAGGGGTCCTGGTCGAGCAACTGGTGGACCGTTTAAAGTCGAACGGTTGCTAGCAGTCCCTGGTGTAAGCTGCTGTTGCCAGCTGTGGCGGAGTTTATCGACTGCCCCCCCCCCCCATTCCCATCCTCCCCCCAACCTTTTATCTACCCCCTCTTTCTCCCCATCCCCCCACAAGACTACCCGAGCCTCGTCCCATCCTCCCACCCCCTTCCCAACCTGCAACGAACTTCTCCCTATCCTGATGTGGTATTCGTGGTTTTATCCCTACCAGTTGACTATATATATACACACCAAGAGCGCTAGAGGATTTACACAGCCAAGGTGCTATTCATCTAGATTACTCCTTATCTTGGGTGTTTGCTACGTGATATATAGCAGGGTTAACTACTAATGCATATGCATGCCTAGTGGTTTTTGTTTCTTACATTACATGTAAACTACATTTTTTATACTGCACGAGTGTTTTATTTACTATGTAACTATCATAGAATAGGGTATCACCATACTGCTCGTGTATCATATTAAAAATACTCGTTCATCCGGGATTTTTTTTTTCCGTCCGTTATTACCTCGCTTACTTTTAGTAGATGAAGTATTGCTTCGGTTTTAAGAGTTTGTAAAGTTGAGGCATGAAATTCCACCAGCTGTGTAATAGTAAAAGGTTGGATTTGTGAAGGACCTGCCTAGTATGGGCCAACAGGCCTATTGCAGTGTTCCTCATTTCTTATGGTCTTAGGCATGAAAGTGCACCAGCTGTGTAATCCTGTGGACTGTTAGATAACCTGAAATAACAGCTTTTAAATTAACGTTAATATTTTGGAGAATTAATTCAGCCTGCTTTAAAATATAACAAATTTGAGCCGCCATGTTTATTTAAATAATTTTGAATATTAATAGATTTTTTTTATTTCTGCCGTACAATATGCAGAACTCAATATTTCTAAAACCATTGAAATCTTCCCTATTAAGATAGGGTTAGGACCCTAAATCTGCACTATCCAGAAAGGCATAGAATTAGGGGGATATGATTGGGGTGTATAAATGGGGAAACGGGCATAAATAAAAGGGATATAAATATCACGCTAAAAATATCTAGCCTAGACAGGATTCGCAGCAATGGTTTCAAGTTGGAAAAATTCAGATTCAGTAAGGATATAGGAAAGCACTGGTTTGGTAATAGTTGTGGATGAGTGAAACTCCAGAGTACCGTATAGAAGCCAAAGCGTTGTGTAGTTTTAAAAATAGGTTAAATACATGAGTGGGTGAGAGTTGAACCTGACTAGCTTGTGCTGCTAGGTCTGATGCCGTGCTCCTTAAGTGAATGTGACCTGTCCTGACTAGGTTGGGTCACTCGCTTAAGCCGGTAGGGGACTTGGACCTGCCTCGCATGGGCCAGTAGGTCTGCTGCAGTGTTCATCTTGTGGAGAGTCTTGAAACTCCAAGCCTGGAGTTCTAGGACTCTCCATGATCTGACTCCTCCCGTTCCCCGGTTTGTTTGCAATTAAGACTTCACGAGTTCGTGTTTTGTAATTTATGCTTTTTCTCCAGGCGGATCAGCTTACCGAGGAACAGATTGCCGAATTCAAGGAGGCATTCTCCCTCTTCGATAAGGACGGTGACGGCACAATCACAACCAAGGAGTTGGGTACAGTCATGAGGTCGCTCGGTCAGAATCCTACCGAGGCTGAGCTGCAGGACATGATCAACGAAGTGGACGCTGATGGTAAGTCTTGGAAAAATACTCTAGTGTATTTTACTACGGTGCTCTTCGCACCTACTCAAAGGTTGTGCAAGACAGGTATGAACATTAAAATGGTATAAAATACCGACAGGTTGTTAGGTAAGACACATATGCAACAGTTAGGTATCTTTATTGTGAAACGTTTCGCCTACACAGTAGGCTTCTTCAGTCAAGTACAGAAAAGTTGATAGAAGCAGAAGATACTTGAAGACGATGTAATCAGTCCATCACCCTTAAAGTTTTGAGGTGGTCAGTCCCTCAGTCTGGAGAAGAGCATTGTTCCATAGTATGAAACAATATGGAGAAGAAGTGACAGGATGGAGGTTTTTATAGCCTCAAGAGGTGAGACGTAGGCCACTAGGAGAGGTAAGAACTCAGATGTTGAGAAGGCAGGTCCCTCTCAAATCCAGCCTCTCTCACTGGTGGAAGTTGTCGAAGTTGATTGCAGATCAACTGCAGATTGACTGCAATCAACTTCGACAACTTCCACCAGTGAGAGAGGCTGGATTTGAGAGGGACCTGCCTTCTCAACATCTGAGTTCTTACCTCTCCTAGTGGCCTACGTCTCACCTCTTGGGGCTATAAAAACCTCCATCCTGTCACTTCTTCTCCATATTGTTTCATACTATGGAACAATGCTCTTCTCCAGACTGAGGGACTGACCACCTCAAAACTTTAAGGGTGATGGACTGATTACATCGTCTTCAAGTATCTTCTGCTTCTATCAACTTTTCTGTACTTGACTGAAGAAGCCTACTGTGTAGGCGAAACGTTTCACAATAAAGATACCTAACTGTTGCATATGTGTCTTACCTAACAAGACAGGTATACAATACCGACAAGATGAAAGTTAAGACACTTGTGCAACATCTGGTTATCTTTATTGTAAACGTTTCGCCATCCAGTGGCTTTATCAATACAAATTCTTGGACATAATTAGAAAACAGAACTATATACAAAAGATGAGGTAATCAGTCCCTCAGCCTTGGAGGTGGTGTTTACAACACCGTGGTTGTAGAGATTCAGAATCTCTACAATTTCAGAATCACTACAACCACGGTGTTGTAAACACCACCTCCAAGGCTGAGGGACTGATTACCTCATCTTTTGTATATAGTTCTTCTGTTTTCTAATTATGTCCAAGAATTTGTATTGATAAAGCCACTGGATGGCGAAACGTTTACAATAAAGATAACCAGATGAAAGTTAAGACACATGTGCAACATCTGGATATCTTTATTGTAGTAGACGTTTCGACATCCAATGGCTTTATCAATACAGATTCTAGGACATAATAGGAAGACAGTAGAACTATATACAAAAGATGAGGTAATCAGTCCCTCGGCCTTGGAGTTAGTGTTCACAGCATCGTGGTGGAGGAGAATCTGGAGCAAAGACAAGAAGACTGGCGGTTTATATAGGCGTCAGTGGATAGGGACGGGCAGCAGACGAGGGCAAAGTCACTGGTAGGCGGGATTCCCCAGTGGAAGTAGGTCCTTCCCAAAGAGATGGGTTAGTTGCAGCAGCCGTGAAGGTCTTGTAGATGTCCTCTGAACCAAGATTCCATGATGTTGCAGTGTCAGACAAGTTGTGCAAGAAAGGTACAAAATACCGACAATATGAAAGTTAACACACGTGCAACATCTGGATATCTTTATTGTAGTAGACGTAACGTCTACAATAAAGATATCCAGATGTTGCACATGTCTTAACTTTCATATTGTCGGTATTTTGTACCTTTCTTGCACAAGATAACCAGATGTTGCACAAGTGTCTTAACTTACTCAAAGGTTGAGGGACTGATTACTTCATCTTCTGTATATAGTCCTACTGTCTTCAAGTTATGTCCTGGTTACCTGGAGGTTATTCCGGGGATCAACGCCCCCGCGGCCCTGTCCATGACCAGGCCTCCCGATGGATCAGGGCCTGATCAATTAGGCTGTTACTGCTGGCCGCACGCAGTCCAACGTACGAGCCACAGCCCGGCTGATCCGGCACTGACTATAGGTATCTGTCCAGCCACTGGATGGCGAAATGTATACAATAAAGATACCCAGATGTTGCACAAGTGTCTTAATTTCATCTTGTCGGTATTATATACCATTCTTGTACATACACTAGTGTAGTGGATGGGCAAGTAGGCATGTTATGTAGGCTAACAGATGTAAATGGTTTTAAGAGACCGATAAATTGAAGACTTACACTTGTGGAGCATTTGGTAATCTTCGAGGGTACATTTCGCCAGTCAGTGGCTCCTTCAGTCCGGTACAGAGAACGGTGGAAGACTGAGTTCGGAGGTAATCAGTCCCTCGACCTGGAGTCGGTGTTAGTCCATCAGTCTTCAGGACAGCACTGAGCGCACAGACTCCAGGCTGAGGGACTGATTACCTCGCTCTTCCACCGTTCTGCATTGGACTGAAGTAGTCAGTGGCTGGCAAAACGTTTCCTCGATAAAGATTCCCAGATATTTAGTCCCATTCTTAAACTAATCTGACTAACTATGGTATTTATAAGTTTAGTCATTTTCATAATGAATCGGTTGCATTGTCGGAACAATGTGCACTATACTATAAATTTCGGCAACACCGAATGGTGGTGACAACACTAGTATATATGATAGTTGCATGTTGAAGGTTGAGACTTGTGCAACATACGGTAATTTTTAATTAAGGAAACGTGTCGCCATAGTGGCTTTATTAATCCAGTACAAAGTGCAGCATATGACTGGAGAAGTGGCTTGTATAGTTTACCTGGAGAGGGTTTCGGGGTCAACGCCCCCCGCGGCTCGGTCTGAGACCAGGCCTCATGGTGGATTAGGGTCTGATCAACCAGGGTTTTACTGCTGGCAGCACGTAAGCTGACGTACGAACCACAGCCCGGTTGGTCAGGTACTAACTTTAGATGCCTGTCCAGTGCCTTCTTGAAGACAGTCAGGGGTCTATTGGTAATCCCCCTTATGTATGCTGGGAGGCAGTTGAACAGTCTTGGGCCCCGGCTTGTATACTTGTCAGTTCTCAAAACCATTTATCACGTGATGGTTGCATGTTGACGTTAGTGTTAACGGTGTAATACTTGAGTAATGTATATTCCTAATATATTTAGTCTGGCTACCTGCCAGCCTCGCTGCGTCCTGCGCATGCGCCGATGTATTCCTCTTCTCGATAGGCCTAGAGACGAGCGGATGAGGTCAGACTGGGTTCTCAAAGATAAGAACATAAAGGAACACTGTTAGGTAAGACACATATGCAACAGTTAGACAACTTTATTCCGAAACGTTTCGCCTACACAGTAGGCTTCTTCAGTCGAATACAGAAAATAGGCAGGAACAGTAGAGATGTGAAGACGATGTAATCAGTCCATCACCCTTGTAGTCGTAGAATTTGAGGTTGTCAGTCCCTCAGCCTGGAGAAGTTCAGTTCCATAGTCAGGAACTATATCAGATAGTTCCTGACTATGGAACTGAACTTCTCCAGGCCGAGGGACTGACAACCTCAAATTCTACGACTACAAGGGTGATGGACTGATTACATCGTCTTCACATCTCTACTGTTCCTGCCTATTTTCTGTATTCGACTGAAGAAGCCTACTGTGTAGGCGAAACGTTTCGGAATAAAGTTGTCTAACTGTTGCATGTGTCTTACCTAACAACCTGTCGGTATTGTATACCATTTTGATGTTGTAATAAAGTTGGTAGAATTACCGACAATATGTAAAGTAAAAGGACACAAGTGCAACTAATGTGACATTTATTGTGGCAACGTTTCGCTCTCCAGGAGCTTTATCAAGCCATTACAAACAATACATGGACACAGAGGGTATATAAAGGCTCAGAGTGAGGTGAATACTAGTGAGGTACCATTTCGATGTTCACTAGTGGTGGTGGTGGTGGTAGTAGTAGTAGTAGTAGTAGTAGTAGTGGTAGTGACAAAAGCAATTAATTCGTACAAGTAATAGCTTTTATATCCTTTTACTCATGTACGAATTAATTGCTTTTGTCACTACCACTACTACTACTACTACTACTACCACTACCACTAGTGAACATCGAAATGGTACCTCACTAGTATTCACCTCACTCTGAGCCTTTATATACCCTCTGTGTCCATGTATTGTTTGTAATGGCTTGATAAAGCTCCTGGAGAGCGAAACGTTGCCACAATAAATGTCACATTAGTTGCACTTGTGTCCTTTTACTTTACATTTTGATGTTCATAAAGGAACACTGCAGCAGGCTTACTGGCCCATGCGAGGCAGGTCCAAGTTTCCTACAGACTTAACAATTAAATTTCCCTCGCTACCATCTCCCTTGTAAAGTAAAAGGACACAAGTGCAACTAATTACACATTTTATTGTGGCAACGTTTCGCTCTCCAGGAGCTTTGATACCGTATCGGCTTGACAAAGCTCCTGGAGAGCGAAACGTTGCCACAATAAAATGTCATTAGTGATGAATGGTTTAGAAAACCGACAAGTTGAAGAATTGAGACACTTGTGCAACACATGGGAATCTTTATTGAAGAAACGTTTCGCCACACACTGGCTTCATCAGTCCAATACAAAGTAGAAATGGGTAAGGAGAGTAGAAGTTTGAGGTAATCAGTCCCTCAACCTGGAATCGATGTGTTCCTACAAGAGTGATGGACTGAACACATCGATTCCAGGTTGAGGGACTGATTACCTCAAACTTCTACTCTCCTTACCCATTTCTACTTTGTATTGGACTGATGAAGTCAGTGTGTGGCGAAACGTTTCTTCAATAAAGATTCCCATGTGTTGCATAAGTGTCTCAATTCTTCAAAATGTCATTAGTTGCACTTGTGTCCTTTTACTTTGCATATTGTCGGTAATTCTACCAACTTTATTACACTTGTACACTTCAGTGATATCTCCTCATTCTACGCCTCTCCAGAGAGTGGAGATTTAAGGCTTTAAGTCTATCTTCATACGAGAGGTTCCTTACACAGTAAATCATTTTAATCATTCTTCTCTGTATGTTCTCTACAGTGTCTGTCCATCCTGTAGTAAGGGGACCAAAACTGAGCAGCATAATCTAAATGAGGCCTCATTAGTGATGTATGGAGCTGTAAAGTAACTTTTGGACTTCTGTTACTTATACTTCTTGAGATAAATCAAAGTAATCTGTTGGCTTTGTTGCGCACACTAGGCACTGCTGTCTTGGCTTCAGATTTCTGCTTACCATGATGCCCAAGTCTTTCACATTCTGTAGGATCAAGCTCTACTTCACCTAGATTATAGCTTCGAGGATTATTTTCATTACCAAGGGCTAGTGAACATTAAAATGGTATAAAATACCGACAGGTTGTTAGGTAAGACACACATGCAACAGTTAGGTATCTTTATTATGAAACGTTTCGCCTACACAGGCTTCAAGTATCTTCTGCTTCTATCAACTTTTCTGTACTCGACTGAAGAAGCCTACTGTGTAGGCGAAACGTTTCATAATAAAGATACCTAACTGTTGCATGTGTCTGCCTAACAACCAAGGGCTAGTACCTTGTACCTTACACTTATCCACATTGAACTTCATCTGCCACTTTTCAGACCAAGACATTAATTTGTCCAAATCCTCCTGGAGTTGAGGAAATGGTATGGTGATACCGACAAGATGTGTAAAAAGACACTTATGTACAGTTCAGGACATTTATTAAAGGAAACGTTTCGCCACACAGTGGCTTCATCAGTCCATACAAAGGAGAATCTTGAACAGGAGGAGAATGAGGTAATGAGTCCCTCAGCCTTTAGTCGATGTGGTCAGTCCATCAATCTTGAATAGAATACAGCACAAGTGCGGAGGAGGAGCTTATGAAGTGAATGTAATTTACGGTACAAACTTTTAATCGGTGAAGATACCCAACTGTTGCAAGTCTTTGAAATAAATTGGTATAAAATACCGACACAATGGAAATAACATGCAGTATAATGTGATCCTTTATTGACAACGTTTGTGACTTGATAAAGCCCACTCTATGCGCGAAACGTTGTCAAGAATGGATCACATTATATTGCATGTTTATTTCTGTGTTAGGTAAGACACATATGCAACAGTTAGGTATCTTTATTTCGAAATAGATACCTAACTGTTGCATGTGTCTTACCTAACAATCTGTCGGTATTTTATACCATTTTAATGTTTTTCTGTTGCAAGTCTTGCTTGTCATCTGGTTGTGATGGCTGGGCCAGAGGCTGTGGCAGCAAGTCTGAAAATTATTGATAAATTAGACACATGTGCAACTTTTGGGTATCTTTATTGAGGAAACGTTTCGCCACACTGGCTTCATCAGTCCATACAAAGGAGAATCTTGAAGAATGGGGGAGAATGAGTAATCACCCTAAACCCTTTGTCTAATTTATCATGTGGGTTCTCTGAACCATTCATCTACAAAACCTAAAATTTTGCTGACGATTGTGAGCTTGGCCAGTTTTTAAAAGGAATCACTTTTATAAACAAAAACTGTCACGATTACAGAACATCACTACTTTTTCCCCTGAATTACCCGTTTGAAGTGTAACACCCAAAAAGCTTCCTTATTAAGGTTTCACCTACATACCTCATGAAGCCTGTCTAGGTTGAACGTCGTATTAAACCGAAACGGTCCAACAATCTACTTCAATGTGTATAAATACAAAAGTAGATCTTTTTTTTTTACACTTTTTTAAATTAAAAAAAAAAAAATTTTTTTTTCATTCAAATGTTGAAAAAACGGGGATATACGTTTTGGGCCGTTTTCGGTTAATTAAGGAAAGTGTACTGTAAGAAAGTTACTAGGGAAATTTCTGGGGTTAACTCAGTGATAGTTTCCATTACTGCCTTTTAAAACCTGTACTTGCCAAAAAAAAATTTCCGCAGTTTGTCCCAAAAATGGTTTTATGTAGTTTTTTATGAAAATTTTAATGGTAGTGTGGGGCAACAGCACTGGGGAGGGTTTTTAAATATCTGGGCCCAGTATCTCCCAACCCTCCACCACCCCCACCTTCCCCCCCCCCCCCCCACCCCCCCACAGCAAATAGGCCAGTCCCGCTTTCTCACTACACTTTTACACCACAAAACCCCCCTTAAAAAGCACCAGTATCACCTACATCATGTGTACCGCACTATCCACCAAAGCTTATTCCTTTCAATTAAACCACATAAATTAGTAATAAAAGGAAATTTTCAGTTGGGGCAAAGACCCCCCAAGGAAATGTCTTTGACCTTTTTTTGTATCCCTGTTGTATTGTGTACCACTCGTGCCTAATAAACTTACTCAAGAACTATTAATGTACGGCTAGACAAAGCTAGAATAAAAGCCCCATTAGTTCCCCTGCATTTTTACCTAACACACAAATTGCAAGTTTTTGAAACGTTACTTTGGCTGGGACAAACTGCTGTGGCCCATTGGAAATTTTTGCTAGTATCGCATCCAGAAAAGGAACTTCCCCCCGGTGGTTGAGAAGTCGGTACTTCACCACACTTCATGTTGATAATTTACCTGGTGCTAAATTCTTCGTTCATAACAGCATGCTCTGAGAAAGCGGTTAAATTCCTATCAAACATCCTTCAGCATCAGAGCATCCCCCCCCCCCCCGTTTTGAAGGGTGATATACTTGGGAGGTCACCCCATATACCTACCCTTCCCCAAGCTAGCCCACTCGATGGCTCATCCCAGGTGACAGGGTTCACGGCGCCATGCATATGTTGCCTGTCAAAAGTTGTGCGCTGACTTTCTCGGGAAATTAAGAGTTATGGCGGAAGTATCCCGTCTTTAGAAGCCGTGGGGATAAGTTTATGGGCTGGAATTAGGGAGGATAATGTCAGGATCTCGCTTGATAGGGTCGCAATTCAGTATAGAAGCCGTGGTGATGGATGTTTTTGAGGATTCATCTTGTTACCTGTATCTGTTCCTGATTAGCCTAAGGTGGGGGGGGGGGAAATGTTGGACTAAGCACCAACACCTGACTGATCAGGTCAGCAACAAGCAGGCGTGGTTTTGGGACCGGGCCGCACGGGGGCGGTGGCCCTTGGAAGCTAAAAGATTCGGCTGGAACATTGTACTATGGCAGCCACATTAAGGCAGGCGAAGTTGTTGAATCTGTTGGAATAATTATGCGCCTAAATTACTGGCTGTGTACTTCCCCAGACAACTACTTGCAATGTCTTAATTTACTGAATTTTTAGTTGGTCCCAGATCTGCACTCGCATCACACTACAAATCGAAGGTTCTGCAGACAGTGCAAAATTCTCAGTGAATAGAAGTGGAGGGAGAATGAAGTGTTCACCTACACTTCTCGAGTTGTCTTCGAGAAAACGGCTAGTCTGTTCCTGATCAGACGAGCTATGGTGCAGCAATAACAACCTGGCTAATTAGGCCTTAGACCAGGAGGCTTGGTCTAGGATCAGGCTGTAAGGGCGTGGACCCTCCCCAAAGTCTCCAACTAGTAGACTGGAGTGCTAGTGAGAGGTGGTTATCAAGTAACCCAAAGCTCTACAGTTTGTCAATTTTAAAGGATCTGAGCTTACTATAACAGTTGACTAACACCCAGGTACCTACTTACTGCTAGATGAACAGTGACAGCAAATGTAAGGAAACGTGCCCATAGTTTCCGCCCGTACCTGGAATCGACCCACCACGTAATTTGCACATACCCAAAGAAAACATGATAGTGTGGTTGACGGTATGTAGGTGCACCTTTTATATATATTTGACCTTGTTTCAAAACTGCATTATTTGCCAGGTGCTGTATGGCACCTTCGAGTTTAGAATTTCCGCATCACTCACACTTGATTTTTCTTAGTCCCGAAGTTTAACTGACTGCCTGCTCAACCAGGTTGCTGCAACCCTTAATTAACAGATGGTGGTACAGCTCTGTTACCGTTTTAATACCACTGATAATTCTTAAATTTATGGCGAAGCGCTAAACCCATAGGAAAGGGAGGGGGTTGTACAACACCTGTGAAGTCCTTCCTTGGGGGAGGGGGGGGGGTAAGTTCCGTAATTACATTGTGATACTGCTATGCAGTTGATGTGAAGGCTGGGATTAGGTGTAGATAGATGTGCGTGATTGTCCTGGGACGTGATGAGACTTCCTAGGTCTGGCACACCGCCTGCCCCCACAGGTATTGTTCACCTGTGTTCTATGTACAGTATTAATTTCACGTGTATTGTGATCATGGAGGTGCTAAACTAAGGGCCGTACAGTGCCTGGGAAATATTTGATAAGTCTAAATTCCTTTAAGATCCTTCAAAAAGGCACCCCTCACTCCCTAGTGTCAGAATTTTGCCCTTATGGAAAGTGTCCAGTACATGGATTATTTCAGTTTGAGACGAGTTCTGGGGAGGCGGGGGACTAGACAGGTACGGCTCGTGCAGCTCGGTGTAACAGGAGGCAGATCAAATCTCTCGTAGCTCATTGTAACAGGAGGAAGTAAAATCTCTCGTGTAACTCATTGTAACAAGATCAAATTCCTCTTATTTTCACCGGCATCGAGGCGCCCCCTGGAAGGCTCGACTACTCGTGACCAGTAGCTTGTACATTTGGTGTACTAGCTAGTGGAGCAACTGTGGCGATGATTGTTCCCGCACACTCGTAAAATGTCTCAGCTTGGCAATACACACTAGCCGGGAACATTGGGGGTAGGTGTGCTGGCGCCAAGGATATACAGAGGTGTATATCTTTATATACACGTTTTACTCGAGCCTTGTTTTGGTAATTAAATTTTCTGATCACAGACGATTGTTCTTAATGTAACCCTCTTGTAGTTAGTAAGCTTTAAACCTAATAATCGAAACCCGTTCCTGGGTGGGAGGTGCTAGATTTGAGAATAACGCCCTAGGTTCAGAAAGCTATTTGAGTTAGTAGAAAATAAATCTAAAACATCCATAAATTGTAACTTTAGTCTGTATAGCTCATTAGCTTAATCATAACTTGATTAGCATGCACAGGTAAATGCAAGAACGGTCTAATGAAAAGAGAAGCTTCATGATGTATCAGTCTGGTGACACGTCTGTAAACGTGGGAGAGGAATTAAGATGCTGGCGAGAGCCTGTGCTCTACTTGGCACCGTAATTGTTGGCTGCCAACCTGAGAAGGTTTGTTCGCTCTGGTCTTAAGGTGGCAGTGGTCAGCAGCTTGTCATGTATTCAGGGATCACGACCGTAAAATTTCTAGCTTATCAGGTGTTTGAGGGGGGGGGGAGATACAGGAAACATTACTGGCAGGTAAGATGAGCGATAGGGACTTCTAGGAAATGGTTTTTTCATAAGATGGAAAGTGGAATACAGAGGTCAAGGTAACTTATATACACAGCTTGTTAGATATGATCGGGTCTTGGAGGCCAGAAATAAGAGGGAAGAGTGGGGGGGGGGGACTAAGACATGAATTGACCCCTTGAGACAGTAAAAATTATGGAAAACGTGCTAATCTTAATATTGCATGAGGTTGTAGACTGCCAGAATTTTTGCTTAACTTTGCTTAAAAGGTCGTACGTAGGAAACTTAAGTTGACACTGGATAATGTGAGGCCGCTAATATGGTTTATAGCAGATCCGTAACGGTCAGATGTAGCTGAGGTGAATATTTAAACTTATGTACAGTGGAGTTGACAAATTTATTTAGGTGTTGTAATAGTCTTAAAATGGAAAGTGAATATAGCAAAGGTATATAATAGTGCCTGGGATGGGTAGGGATGTTGAGGTTCTCTTTGGGGGGTGGGGGGGAGACTTGTTACTACCAACATTGCTCTCCCGTCCTGGTTGGAAAACTAGTGTAAAATGGATACATTTAACACGACCAGGACGTTGATAGGTGTAGTCAAGAGCGTGGTTGAAGCAACGTCCGCAGTGTCCCTGGGCAGGTGACAGTGCCCTTGCTGCCTGGGGGCACCTCGTGTTGCCAGACTGGCTGCCAGCCGCCACACCACGCCCACCTTCACCTCCTCAACTTGCACTTTTTCCCTCCTCCATCACCCTGTACTAGGGAATATGACAGGAAACTTGGCTGATTTGATTCCCTCCGAACTATTGTGTACAGTAGGGTGGCAACAGTGCTGGTCTATACAATTTTAAGACACTCGATTCTTCCTTCGTCTCCACCCTCTCCCCACTCCACCCGCATCCCTCAGAATCCTCCCAGTATATCCGCCCCCTCCACCCACTCTTCGATCTTGGCCACTACTTGCCACCTCATCATTCACCAGCGCGGGCGGTCACTTTCACTACTGCTCACCATCTTTGATCTTTGCCCTTTGTCCTCCACCTATTGCCAGCACAGTATAAAAGTTTAAATTGAAGCATACACCCAAGACATAATGTTAATACTCCTGTTAAAATTATGCAGATAAATTATGGTACAGTATTTTCAGTGATTGGTAATTAACACTGGCGTTCCCAGCAAGGCATGGTAAATGTTTTTTTAAAGTCCAAGTTGATGGACTGAACACATTGACTCCATGCTGAGGGACTGATTACTTCAAACTCCTCTCCTTACACCTTTCTGATGTGTATTGGACTGGTGTATTGGACTGATGAAGCCACTGTGTGGCGAAACGTTTCCTCAAATATATCCATGTTGCAAGGCATGGTAGGAAAGAAACCTTTACCTTGATACACCTTTGAAGACTTTCGAGAGTTTTAACTACTCTGATCTCGGCCATGGGCCAGGCTCGTCCGGTGCTTGCCTTATCAACCAGGCTGTTGCTGCTGGGGACCCGCTGCCCCACATCCATCACAACCTGGTTGTTCTGGCACTTGAAGATACTTGTCCAGTTTCCTCTTGAAGGCCTCTACACTTGTTCCAGCCGTGTTTCTGACATCTGGTAAGAGGTTGAATAGTCTGGGACCCCGGATGTTGATAATGGAGGTCCCCTTCCCTTATTTCCAACTACCTTTACCGCAGAACACACGAATCCTGGTTGAATGGATATTCACACCTTCACTCCGGTAACTGGTTTTCCCTGAATCCTTGCAGTGGTATCACAATTACCTCCCTATTGATTTAGCGCACACTTGCCTACTGCGTGGTTTTAAGGTTTAGACCCCCTTTATTTTCCTCCACCCTCCCACAGGAGACTCGCTGCACATCTCTCATAGGCGTTGACCCCCCCCCCCCAAACCCTCCTCCAGGTATATAGCATTGTGCTCAGAATTTATCAGGTACTGGGAATACCTCCAAAGCAGCATGTCTAATGGACTATGCTGGAGCAAAGGTACAGTGTAAGTGTTAGCCTGGTAGATCTGCTTGCTGCCGTCAGCACAACGTGACTGACCAGGCCGGGCTAGGCTGATTAAAAGAAGCCTAGACAGTCACGGCTGTAATCAGTGTGAATTGGCTTTTGTTTTTCACCCTCCAGTCCCCTCCCGACTGACCAGCAAGTATCCTGCAGTATATTCTTATAAAAATACAATAGTAATTAAATGCATATAGAACATACTGTCTAACATGTCATTTATTTTGTAAAGGTTTGCTTAACCTTGTGTTTTCCCCCCCGAGTTTGTTAGGGTCACTTTTTTTGTGCAGGGGAATATATAAATGGCATCTGAGTGAAGCTGCTGTACAATGTGCTGCCCCGGAAAATAGGCTACACCTGTCTGTGTATAGAGGCTAAGAACTTGTCCATATTTTATGGACATAAAATGTAACCCAAGACCAGTGCTGGTAACCTTTGATGTACTTAAAAGTTTAGTCTTTCTACTCTCGTAGCCCGGCCTAGCTCCTAACCTAGTGGAAAGCAGTTGAAGCGGAAGATGTCCCCTCCCCCCCTACCCTCTGGAGGCAGCCAGAGGAAGGGTGGTATAATAGTGAACTGTCAAGCAAAGTCAGCTTCTCTGTATCCTAGTGTTGAAACATGCTGCTGTTCACTTAAATAAAAATAACTGGCTTCTGCTCCCGGGAAATGTTTGCTTCTCTTGACTACTTCCCAAGTTTGCTCATCAAGCATGATTAAGGCTGTGACAGAGTAACATTATTGAAAGTTTTTAAAAATGATTCCCCTCAAGGAAGGTTCCTTGATGTTGGTGAGGGGCTCTTGATTTAGGGAATTGGATCTGTGCTCCAGTTCCCCAAATTAAGCCTGAATGCCTTCCACATCCCCCCCCCCCCCCAGGCGCTGTATAATCCTCCGGGTTTAGCGCTTCCCCCTTGATTGTAATAATAATAACAATAATTAAAAATGATTACCTGGACATTTCTAATGCTGAGCTTTCAGCATAAGTTTACTTACATAGGTACACAAGTACAATCATAGTATAAATTACCCAGGATAACCCAAGAAAGTCAGTGCCTTGCTTCCATTGGATCCTTTGTTTCCATTGATGCTGGCGAGTGGCTCTTGATCCTAGGAATTGGGGTTGCCCTCTTTCCTTGGATCAGACCTGATGCCTCCCATTCCACAGGCATGGCATGACCCCTCCCTTCCCTGTGGGTTTACCTACCTGGAGGGTATTCCAGGAATCAACGCCCCATGGCCTCATCCATAACCAGGCCTCCAGATGGATCAGGGCCTGATCAACCAGGCTGTTACTGCTGACTGCACGTAGTTCATAAGAACTACATCCCTACTGATTTGGCACCAATGTATTTCTGTCCAGCTCCCTCTTGAAGGCAGCCAGAGGTCTATTGGTAATCCCCCTTTTGTCTGGTGGGAGGTTATTGAAATCTTGGGCCCCAAACACTTTTCTTAGTGTACCAATGGCACTCCTACTTTTCATTGGGGGTATTTTGCACTGCCTGCCCAGGGTTTAGTGCTTCCTTCTGAATTGGATAGAGATATGATTTTAGCTTGCAAATATTACCTTTGTTGTGCCTTGTTGCGCCTTGTTGCTAGTGAGGGGCTAGCGGAAGGGATTTATCCCCCCCCCCCCCAACCTTGGCTGCAGTCCATTTATCTTATTTATTGATGGAGAAGTGTTATACAGCATCTACAGTGCATGCAATTGAGACCTACATTGATGCATTCCCCCTTCTCTCCTGAAAGGGATTCTACACCACCTAGGTGTTGTGTAACTCCTACAGGGTTTGTGGTTACCTATGACTAAAATGGGTAATAGGTCCCTAAAAAGAATGCTGAGGTAGTATTACTATTAAGTCTTCAGCATTTCAGAAAATGCTGAGTCATAACTCGGGGTAATATTGCTACTCCTGAAGGTTGGTATTATAGTAGATCATAATATTGCTACTGTTGAAGGTTGGTATTATAGATCGTAATATTGCTACTGTTGAAGGTTGGTATTATAGATCATAATATTGCTACTGTTAAAGGTTGGTATTATAGAAGATCATATTGTAATTCCTGGCATTTTCCTGTTCAACCCTCCCTTCAAGGGAAGTTTGAGTTCAATTTGTTGGAAGTTCTGGCCCAGGTGTTGTCCAGTTGGTGACCCGGTGAAGGGAGGTTCTTTGATACTGTTAACGGACCTTTGAGCTAAGGAATTGGATTTGTCCTCCCCTGCCTTGGATAAAATCTGATTTCCTCCAATTCCCAGGCACTGTCCTGAGTTGAGTTCCGTAAGACATTGTATTCCGTATCCAGAGTGAAAGGTATAAATTACACTTCAGAATTTTAGTGCATTATTTTAAAACTGTTGACTTGTGCTTTAATTCATAATTGTAAGTTGTCTGTTTTGTCAGTCTTAGTGTATGCACTATTGCATTTTTCAGTAACCAGTTCCAAAGTAACCAGAATAATTTTCTTGCAGGCAATGGAACAATAGATTTCCCAGAGTTCTTGACGATGATGGCGCGCAAGATGAAGGACACTGACTCTGAAGAAGAAATCAGAGAAGCATTCAGGGTGTTCGATAAGGATGGTAACGGCTTTATTTCGGCGGCTGAGCTTAGGTTAGGAAATCTCATTGATACTTTAAAGATACTGATCACAATCTTTGGTAGTGATATTGCTATTTAATACAAAAAAGAAATGTAGGCAAGAAACACTAATTCAATTTAACAGTAAATAACTTTTTCCCTGACTAGGCATGTGATGACTAATCTTGGGGAAAAACTGACTGATGAAGAAGTAGACGAGATGATCAGGGAAGCTGATATTGATGGTGACGGTCAAGTTAACTACGAAGGTGAGTACCTGCAGATGATTTTGCACCAATGGTCAGCTGTCCTGTAATTGTCAAACCATCTTCATTTTCAACACGAGTAACAAATTGACTAGTTCCACAATTAGTCAATTAGTGATATAGCCACACTAGATACAAGACTTGAATCTAGTGTTTACACTTCAAATCGTATACTATTTTAATAGTGATAGGGAAGTTGCAAGTTAAATGTGTATGGGGTTATAGCAATACAGTTATGAAGGTAAGGGGCACTGATCCTTAAATTGGCAGGTATGCTAATGTGGGAATGTGTTTTAATAAAGCTTGACATGTACAGGACAAAATTAGATTTTATGTAGGGTGTCCTGTTTCACAAATGGAAGACGTTAACGGCTACAACTTTAAACCATTATTTTTCAAACAATGGTTTAATGATGTTGAGCAGGTTAAGTGCATTCTTAGGCAGTTTCCTGGATGTATTACTAAAGATTTGCAACCCACGGCTTGAGCATGTTTAAGCCCATTTATGTAGTTGGCAAAATAGCCTGCATCCCTTATTTCTTTTCATTAAAATCATATTTTTGTGCTAACCTGCATCCTTGCAATGTTTTAAATTAGTATTAGTGATACCGTAATGCCAACCTCATCTTAAACTTAGTGTATACTGTTTGCCTCAAATTGTTTTAATGTGACCTACATAACTTGCATTTAGACCATTCAGACATTTGTGGCAAAATGTAAGTGCAGTATGTTTAGGGTGACAGATCATGGATATCAGAGCTGTAAATCTTATTAAATAGTGAAAAATGATGCTTGTTGAATATTAAATATAAATTTGACTGCTCAGATGTCACTAGCAGCATATTTTGAGAATTCAGTTAAATATAACATGATGCTCAGTTAAATTAACCTGTTGCATGACTCCCACCCAGAGTAGCCTTTGGCTTTTTCTTTTGCAGAGTTTGTGAGAATGATGACCTCAAAGTAACACCTCATCGCCCTGTACTCCCTTCGCCCGTGGCTCGCCTTTCTAACCTTAGTTTTTTGTTTACCCGTTAGTCACCATATTGGTTATGTTTGCTAATTGGGAGTCTTGTGTAATTTACTGTCCCAGATTCCTTCATTTTTCTTGGTAATTCATTATCCTGTGGTGCTTGGGTTTCTATGCATTCTTCAATACACCTATTCCCTCTACTTTGAGTGTTCTTTTAATCTGTGTTTATCTACCTTACTAGTTCTGTGAGTGATCTAAGAAGTCTTGGTTCCTTAAGCCTTTCGCTCTTGTGTAGATTAAGGTTGGATGCCAGTGTTACTCGTGTAAATCCATTTTAAGCACAGCACCCTTGAATGAGCTGCGAACAATAAATTTTGAAGATAGGAGAGAGTGGGTCTAAGTGATGTCCACAGAAAAAAAAAAAAACTGCCACAGTGCATGATAGGTCGAGCAGATCTTTGACCTTGTTCGGTTAAAACTAGGAATTTGACGTTTTCTTTGGTAATGGCTTTATTGCCAAGTTCTTCGTATCATTTGATAAATTGGAAGAGATCGGTGAAAGATTTAGGTTGGTTTCAAACCAACCTAAGTAAGGCTAGAGTAGCACAAGTATTTTTGGAGATTTTCTTGTACAAGGGTTGGGCCCCCTTCTATTACCCCCCATCCTTCATCCCCTTGTCTGTTTTATGGATTCAAAACGGTGGAAAGTATTGGACAGGAGAGGCCTGGTGATAAGCTTGAGTAGAGGATAGTTTGGTTTTGTAGCTTAATGCCTTTGTTTACTGGGACCTGGTTTTAAATTGAAATTTTGTTGAATTCTGTAAAATTGCCCAAATTTAAAAATTCTCTGCACTTTATAGGGTAGTTGTAATAGTTGAATGGGCAGTTTCTCAGTCTATACACAGCATACTGGTGAAGTGGCTAGGAATTTGCTTAAAATAGGACTTGAAACTTATGGCATAAATTCTGCTCAGACGACCAATTTTGTGCATGCTTAATTCCTTAGTTTAAAATTTTGAAGTTAGTTATTCTCGAAGATTCTCTATCATTTCAGAAGAAAAGTATTTAAATAGTCAGTTGGCACTTAATTTCAGGGGTGGTGAGGGGCGAGTACTGGGTACCTCCCACTTCCCTGGGTACTAGTGTACCTTGTCAGCTTCTGCTAGCCAGATTCCAGAACTTTCCAACACTAAGCCCAGTAGTTTTAATAAAAATTTAACATCTGCCATCTCCCACCAAGGCAGGGTGACCCAAAAGAGAGAAGTTTGATTTTGCCTTCAGAAATTTGAAGGGGTTACTAGCCCTTTAGCTTCAGGTATTTTAGCTGCCTCTTAAGACTCGCATGGCTTATGGTGGAAGGATTCTGTTAACCCTTTCATTGTCAGTCCCATATTATGGCTTTGAAGCCAGTGTTGGTAGTGTAATGCTAAAACAATCTTTCAGGAGAAACCTAGTAGGCCTACATGTGAGAAAATGGGTCCGAGTGGTCAATGTGCGCAGTACAAAAAAAAATCCTCCACAGTGCATAATAAGAAACTGTCGGTTTTTGGTTGAAAATGACAGTTGTATTTTTGTACAGTATTTCTGGTTGTATTCTAGTTTTCTTGGTCTCGTTTGATACAATGGGAGATACATTACAGAAATAGATGATTTTGAATGGTTTACAGACTAAAATTAGCTAGAAAGTGAACTCAAAGTAGTAAAAATGTTAATTTTTTTTTTATTTCAAGAGTAAACAAAATGCATCACACATCAGCTGATGGAACGGTGCATTCACAAATGCACTGATATTTATACAATTATGCAGTAGTCTGAATAACAGTAAATCTTCTAATTTTTTTTTGAATATAAATTCAAAATAGCAAACACATAATATGAGGGGCCTGGAGACGTGACTAACGAACGGAGAAAATGTTATTTTAGTGCCAGGCTACACTGGAAACCTACTGTGTATAGCCTGTCTGTAGCAAAACAAGTTGCTGTATGTTTTGGCATGAAATTAAGAAAAATATATCATAGCTCAGTGTACTGTATTAACCCTTAAATGGTCCAAATGTGTATATACATTTTTTCAACATCTGAGAGTTTGTAAAAAAAAAATGTAGATCTTTTTTCTTGTTTTGCATTTGAAAACGTGTAAAAAAAAAACTTATTTACATTTTTTTTTATATTTGAAAATATGTAAAAATGTCAGCATAGTTGCTGATCCCTGTATTCCCAGTATTATATAGCATAGCAGTAGCATCATCCATGTGCTTTAGACACTAGACCCCTCGTAGGCCTGTGGCTTTGTGTGACGTCATGGGATGCACACGAGGAGGCCCATTCCTCTGTCCCGGCCTCACTCGGTGGCAGACCATCCAGGCGTAGACAGGCAAGGCAGCTGGGGCTCCATCCCTCATCTCAGTCTGACAATACATTTACCATCCTACAAGTGTCTACTTTCAACCTACGATATCTCCATTTAAGAACCTTTTACGATAAAAAAAGTAATTACTTTTGTTGCACTACGAATTTGAACGTCTCTTTGGACCGTTTAAGGGTTAAAACAGTACTAGAGCTAACTTTCCTTAGTGTGGCAGGAAGACCTGGTCACATGTGAGACTTCAAAGTGCATAGTGAAGACTATGCTGTTAAAAAAAAAAAAAAGAAAAAAAAATCCATGGAGATGCTTGGGCCCAAAAACTGAGCAAGACCAATAAATTTCATTGGTCCAGTCTTTTATTCACTAATATATCGAGAGTCTAGTTAGAAAAGCAAAAGTCAGGCAGCAAACTGCATTCAATAACAAGGCAACAGTATGTAGTGAGATGTGCCTGAAACCAGTATACCTGTTTGTAATGTTAAATTCTGGAGATTTGAAAAGAGTAAAATCTAAAAGATTACAACCAGCTTGTTGGAATAGGGTAATAGTTTTTCTCTGGGTAACATAAGCTGTATGTAGCAAAATAAAACTGCTTATTTAGTTGCATAATCTTTCAGCCATGCCATTATCAGTTGCAAGATAGCTTGGAGGATTCCATGAACCATTATTAGTCTGGTTGTATACACAAATAACCCGCACATAGAAGAGAGGAGCTTACAACCATGTTTCAGTCCGACTTGGACCATTTACAAAGTCACGACCGAAACATCGTCGTAAGCTCCTCTCTGCTATGTGCAGGTTATTTGTGTATCGTTCCAGTCACGGTATTGTGCCTTTTTTTGGTTATTTAGTCTGGTTGTATCTTTCAAAATCTAGGCTCTTAAAATTTAGCAGTAATGGGATTTTTAGATTCGACTTTACAATAAGTTAAAATGGTGGTTACATTATGCAAGTGTAGCTACTCTAAATTATCTTGTACATTGGTCTCTGATAGAGCTCGGATTTTTTTCAACGTTTGTCAGGCGTGTAAATCTGGTATCAGACCTGCAAGTTTGGTTGACAATTTAGTATAGATTACTGCTGATTGTTGCATACTTTGCTTTTAGTGGTTACTGTCTTAATTTTTGACACTTCCATGTCTTGTATATTTTAATGACTTGGGAATTATATAAATTAACAGAATATAAGTTACCAATTTGTGCAAAAATGAAATATGCATTTTTCCCCCCAAGTGAAGACTTGTCAAAGAATTTATTGGTATTACTGATCTCTCCCTCACGGATCAGATTTGCTTTGAGAATGGTATAAAATATCGACAAGTTGAAGATTGACATGTGGAACAGCCGGGCATCTTTATTGATGAAATGTTGCATGTACAAGTAGGCTTTTTCAGTCAGTGAAGAGGGAGCAGTAGTAATGAAATAATGTAATCAGACTTTGAGAAAGTATTTGAGGTGGTCAGTCCCTCAGCCTGGAGAAGAGTTCAGCTCTGTGGTCTGGAGCAATATCGTTCTAGGCAGAGGGACTAACCACCACAAATACTTTCTCCAAGAATGGACTGATTGCATTATCCTTGTCATTACTACTGTTCCCTTCGTATTTGAAGAAATCTGTGTAGGCAAAATGTCTTGCCAATAGATAGCCAACTGTTCCACATACCTTAATCTTTAAGATTTGCCCTTATTCCCAAGCCCATAATTCTTGGAATTGTACTAATTCTTGTTCATTTTTTCTTGCCTACAGAGTTCGTCACAATGATGACCTCAAAGTGAAGTGAATGCGCCCACTAAATATTGTAAACAAATTTGAAACGAACAGTTTTTTCTGCTTTCCAGTTTTATCTTGTTAAGAGAACTGCTAAAACCCATTATGATATAAACGAGTCACCGTACTATCTCTGCTAAAATCTTGTATTGCCTTTAAACTATCTGGCTCTTAAAGCGCTACAATCTCCATCTACCACGACAACCACCACCTCTGCCGCTGCCAACACCGCCGCCACCACTACATCTACTTCAAGAACCGTCAATACCAACACAACCACCCTATACTGCCGACACTTTCCATCACCAGTCGGCAGTAGCGATGATGCCATGCCTTCATCAGCAAGTGTGGGCGTGGGAGGATGTGGAGGCACTGATGGGTGTGGCCGGAGGGCAGTGCCCCCACAAGGAGTAAAGGACTCGTCGCCCACAGAGGTAGCGCAGTTAATCATGGGTTGGTTGTTCTAGGGACGCGCTTTGGGTGGCTGGCCTTCTAGAAAACATTAATATTTAATCATTATGTATACATATTACTTAGTAGAAAGTGGCTGTGGGGGGGAGAGTTTCTTCGTCTGTCATACATCATCCCAGCACTCGTTTATTCCTATGCTGGAGAAATTAGTGTTGCTGGGACACCCGAGGATGAAAACAACCTGTGTACTTGACGGTGCCCATTGTGAATAAAAATTATTTGATACTGAATTGACACAATTGGGAAGATCAGAAATGTATGGATATTTTTAATGATCCAATAATCAGTGACGAAGGTTTTTCTTCTCCCCCCCTCCCTTCCCTGCCCTACCCCCTCAAGTGTAAGAAGTAATATATCGTGCATCTCCCAACACCTCGAAGGACTGCCACCCATACTCGTCTCTCAAGACTATAAGATCTTTCTCTCATTTTATTAGTGTTCTAAGTGATAACGGAAAGCTAGGTTGATCGTTTAAGACTGTCATAACAAATTATCAATTTTTAAGTTACTAGTTTTATTTTTTTCTTCTGCAAGAAGCATTGTGAAGGAGGAATTGGTCCCATCTGACCTTGCCTGACCTGAGGTTGGTGTTGGCCATGTTGAGGGCCCCCCTTTTTTTATTCCTCTTTCTTTTTATATTATTGAGTGTTTGCAAATAGCGACAATTTTGTATTGTTTGTCTGGAAGTCAATTATTCAGGTAAATAAGAACGGAGAGGGTGTGCTGTATTTTTGTTGATGAATGAGATGGATACATTTAAGTATCAATACTTCTTGTTAGCCGTGTCTTTGTCAATTTTCTTAAAAGGAATAGCAAATGTATACATATTGCAAAAAAACAAAAATGAACGATGGAAAATTTACTCTTGTACTACATAATACTAATGTAAGGCACATCACATATGTTTTATTTATTTTGTATTTTCCTTGTCCACCTCCACATTATTTCACAATTTTAAGATGCCACTGTGCAGATGCTGCAGTGCTGCCAGTGAGCTTGACCACTATCATAATTACCATATACCTTGCTCATTAATGCTTATATTATTGTGTAGGAAAATATGGTACACTTTGAAAAGTTTCTCATTCTGCAACATGTCACTTTATTTTTTCCCCTGTAATTTCTTGCCAAATGTGGCATTGTTGGATTACTTTAATTTTTATGCTTATCTGGGTCTCAACAGTTGACGGTAGGTTTGTAGTCACACTACTCAATTTTTGTTCGTGTTGCCCAGGGTGGTAACCATAGCAGTGCCCACTCCTTAATGCCTCCAGCCTCACTTAATTTTGAATGGGCAGGGACAGATGTTGATTTTTGGGTGATGGGTTAAGCCCGGTGCCCACCCTGCTGGCTTTGATTCATTTGGGGGAACCTTATATAGGTGGTGCGTAGCGGTAGTTCTGTTGTGTATCTACCAACATTCTGACATGCGACTAAACTCCGCTTCGCGATGAACATTCCTTTAACGCTGCTATGTTTGTGAGGGTGTATGGCGCCGTGACGTGTATGGAGCGTGCGCCATGCAGCCCGTCTTGTTTAAAGTGTGGTACATAAGGTGAGCAGGCGAGCGACAGGGAGAGTTGAGACCTTGACTACTTTATAGTCTTTGGAATGGGGAGGGAGGTTGGGCCAGGGGTGGTAGTAACTGCTGCTGCCTTGGCAGACTATTGCCATACCTACTGATCTCCAGCACCTGCTGCCACCAAGGGTTTAAACTGCTCTCCCCGCCGCTGCCGCACCCAAAGCCCTCAGTTGGTGAGACCCGGTGCTGCAGGAGCGTTTCCCTGCCATCATCACCGCTACCCAGCAGCGCCACTAGCTCGATCACTGCATTAGCAGCAGTATTTGAGTGTTGTCCGGGGGATGATATGACTGGTGGAACAGCTGTGCCGACCGGCAGACCCGCACCTCCCCACCCACCCACCACCACCACCACCTGCACCAGTATGAACGTTTTATCAAATATAACTCAAGTTGGGCCTGCCGATACTTTTTATTCAATTTCATTTTTAATTTCTGCCCCCCACTGCTGCTGCCGTGTGCGTCGTGCCACCGCCGCAGCTGCAGCAATCCCTTGGCTGCCACAGCTGTAGACGACAGGCTTAGTTGCTCTAACATTGCTGCTGCATGTTGTCTAGTGTCCTTGTGTAGGTTTGGGCAGGGTGGTGGCTACAGCTGATCTGCCCTCACGAACCAGGTGGGGGCGGGTGACTACAGCTGCCCCCTTTTTGCCTACACTAACCAAGTGTGAGGTGGTGGCTATAGATGCCAGGTTGCCCTCACTCGAAGGATGTGGGTGGGTGGTTGCAAATGTCATCCTCTGCGCTAGCCTGCTGGCACCATGTGTAGGGTGTTTGCCTGGCCCCGGCGTGTCCCACGGGGCCCTCCTGTCATGCCCCCGCCTCTTCCTGTCCCGCAGCCTCTCCCTGCTTGGGCCCTCAGCGTGGTACATGTCCCTGGTGGCCCCCAGGGGGTGGCGGGTGGCAGTGGGCGGGTTGTACTAGTATTGTTGGTAGTGGTGGCGTGCGGGCGGGCGGGGCCAAGCCGGGGAGTATCTACGGCCGCTTCATCCCAACCACCAGGACGCCATTAGTAATTTGAGGACCTGATGTCATGTTGTATTGAATAAAAAAGATCAAGAAAGATGTGAAGGGTTTAAATAACCTTTAAAATATTTTGTACTAGTATCACTTAGATTTAATGCGCAAAATTTTAATCTTTAACTAGTAAAATGACAATACTCCCTAGATGTCATGAGGTAACGTGACATCAATGAATTAACTCCCATTCAGCCGGTGTTCCCCTAAGGGAGGTTCTTTGATGCTGTTGAAGGGCTCTTGATCTAGGAATTGGATCTGCTCAGGTTCCCTGAATGCCTTCCATCCCCCCCCACCACCACATGCGCTGTGTAGTTAAACGGGTTTAGCGCTCTCCCATGTTAACAGTCGGTGCTTTGATTGTGGAAGGATCTTGATCCAGGGAACAGAGGTAACCTATAAACTATATTCATGCCTCTGCCCCTCACCCCCAGGGGTTATGTAGCGCCTGGGGGGTAGGGATTAATTAGGTTATACCCACAGGTACCCCAGTAAGGTTCCTAGATATTGGCCCCACAAGGGAGGTTCCTTGACGCTAGTGAGGGGCTCTTGATCTAGGTGATATGTGCCCTAGTTCCCTGAATGCCTTCCATCCCCTCCCACCACAGGCGTTGTATAAACCTACGGGTTTAGCGCTTTCCCCTTGATTATAATAATGTTCCAGGTAATGTCTGTTTTACCTATAATAGGTTTAGCGCTTTCTCATAATTATAATCCCCTATAATCTACTTTGCCCATAACATTTCGACGTGTTTCCTGTTCACCTAGCAGCAAATAGGTACCTGGGTGTTAGTGGGCTGGTGTGGGTGGCATCTTGGGTGTTAGTGGACTGGTGTGGGTGGCATCCTGGGTGTTAGTGGACTGGTGTGGGTGGCATCCTGGGTGTTAGTGGACTGGTATGGGTGGCATCCTGGGTGTTAGTGGACTGGTGTGGGTGGCATCCTGGGTGTTAGTGGACTGGTGTGGGTGGCATCCTGGGGGAAAAGATTGAGGATCACAATAGAAATAAGTCCTTGATGACGAACTGACTTTCTTGGCTTGTCCTGGATGGCTAACCCTCCGGGGTCAAAAATCCGAACGAAATCTTTTTAATTATCGCATTTAGTTTTCGTAAGGTCTAGTCCAGGATACCTCTCAAGGAAGGTTCCTTGATGCTGGTGAGGGGCTCTTGATCTAGGGAACTGGATCTGTGCTCCAGTTCCCCAAATTAAGTCTGAATACCTTCCATCCACCCCCACAGGCACTATAATCCTACGGGTTTAGCGCTTCCCCCTTGATTATAATAATAGTCCAGGATATTCGAGGATAATTAAGTTATACCTTGAATTAAGGAAACGCGATAATTAAGGAAGAGGTAGATTATAGTGGTGAAATTAACATGATAGAAAATAAGGGAACTGACGTGTATATTCAGTGAATGTGACCTGATTAGGTAGGGGCATTAGCTTAAGCCGGTAGGAGACTTGGACCTGCCTCGCATGGGCCAGTGTTTGTATACACATTAAAAGAACACAGGATAACCCAAAGTCACTTATTTCCATTCTGGTCCTTAAACACATCTGTAGAAATTTATTTAGGCCTACCAAAATATTCCAATAAACGTTGATGGTCCTCGAGCACGAAGAACCCTCATTAAACCCACTTAAATAACATGAACGTTTTACCTAGTTATGCAACGCTGTATGGCCCTTGTGGTTTAGCGCTTCTTTATTTACATAGTTACACAAAGGAAATAACGTAGAAATTAACAGTTTTAGGACCTAAATAGGAATAGGTGTATCATAAAGAAATTTTTTCAAATTCGAATGTGGTCAGGCTAGCCAGGTCAGTCACCCGTCAGAGGTCACGGGGGTAGGACGTGTCGCACGAGGTGGCCAAAAAAAAGCCATAAAATCGCTTGGATTCAGGAGCTAGAGCTCACCCCTGGGGATGGGGACTACACACACGTTCCTGACAGCACAACTGGCCAATATTTCTGGTGGAAGTTGAACGTTGACGGGTTAACAAGACTGAGAAACACTGGAAGTTGGTCACCCACAAGATAGACAACTTGTATTACTCCGCCATTACAAGTTAGTCGACATTGTCATTTTAGTTAGTAATTAAACCTTGAATTTTGTTGCAGGAGCCGCTGGTGTGCCAGAGTTACTATCTTTTATGGTTGTACATTAATAACATGGTATTGAATCCTCTTAACTGCTTACAATACCATTAATAAATGTACTCTATATGATCCAACTCCATGACTATAAATGAATGAATATAACAGTATTTAATCCTCTTAATTGCTTACAACACCATTAGTAAGTGTACTCTATATGATCCAACTCCATGACTATAAATGAATGAATATAACAGTATTTAATCCTCTTAATTGCTTACAACACCATTAGTAAGTGTACTCTATGATCCAACTCCATAACAGCAACTATAAATGAATGAGCATAACGAACATGGTATTGAATCCTCTTAACTGTTTCCACCCCTCAGGGAAGGTTCCTTGATGTTGGTGAGGGGCTCTTGATTTAAGGAATTGGATCTGTGCTCCAGTTCCCCGAATTAAGCCTGAATGCCTTCAACCCCCCCCCCCAGGCGCTGTATAATCCTACGGGTTTAGTGCTTCCCCCTTGATTATAATTAACTGCTTCCAACACCATTAATAAGTACTCGGATCCAACTCCATAACTATAAATCAATGTACATAACAGTATTTAATCCTGTGAACTGATCCCAACACCTTACATCCCTCCTAAATTACCTTGTATCATAATATTACTACCAGTACATGTACAAGGTGTACCAGTGCATGTACAAGGTGTACCAGTGCATGTACAAGGTGTACCAGTACATGTACAAGGTACATATACAGGTACAGTACATGTACAAGGTATACCAGTACATGTACAAGGTATACCAGTACATGTACAAAGTATACCAGTGCATGTACAAGGTATACCAGTGCATGTACAAGGTATACCACTACATGTACAAGGTATACCAGTACATGTACAAGGTACACCAGTACATGTACAAGGTACACCAGTACATGTACAAGGTATACCAGTACATGTACAAGGTATACCAGTACATGTACAAGGTATACCAGTACATGTACAAGGTATACAGATCATAGCTGACATCAGTGACATACCACTATATAGAAAGTTGCTTGTTATGCTGAGCATTTCCCGCAAATTATGTCAGTTTTGTCCCAGGATGCCACCCACACCAGTCCACTAACACCCAGGATGCCACCCACACCAGTCCACTAACACCCAGGATGCCACCCACACCAGTCCACTAACACCCAGGTACCTATTTTATACTGATGGGTGACCATTTACAGCAGGTGTCTTAAGAAAACACGTCCCTAATGTTTTCCAGCCGTACCGGGGATTTGAACTCCGGACCTCAGCTTGAGCCAAGTTCGCTACCGATCGAGCGACGGGACCAACCTTACCTAACCAAACGTGTCATAGGCTTGACGCTGGCTGTCCTGATCACTTAAGCTGTTAGTGTACACCGATGGTTCGAATTCCCTTGGCGTTAAACCTTAGTATAGCTGGAGGATTTTGGGGGTCAACGCCCCCCTACCGCGTCCATGACCAGGCCTCATGGTGGATCAGGACCTGATCAATAAGGCTGTTACTGCTGGCCACATGTAAACCAATATAGAACCTGGTCAGGTACTGACTTGTCTGTCTAGCTGCCTCTTGACAGCCGGGAGGGATGTTGAAGACAGCCGGGAGGGGTGTTGAAGACAGCCGGGAGGGGTGTTGAAGACAGCCGGGAGGGGTGTTGAAGACAGCCGGGAGGGGGTCTTGAAGACAACCAGGAGGGGTGTTGAAGACAGCCGGGAGGGGTGTTGAAGACAGCCAGGAGGGGTGTTGAAGACAGCCGGGAGGGGTGTTGAAGACAGCCGGGAGGGGTGTTGAAGACAGCCGGGAGGGGGTCTTGAAGACAGCCAGGAGGGGTGTTGAAGACAACCAGGAGGGGGTCTTGAAGACAACCAGGAGGGGGTCTTGAAGACAGCCAGGAGGGGGTCTTGAAGACAGCCAGGAGGGGTGTTGAAGACAACCAGGAGGGGGTCTTGAAGACAGCCAGGAGGGGTGTTGAAGACAGCCAGGAGGGGTCTTGAAGACAGCCAGGAGGGGTGTTGAAGACAGCCAGGAGGGGTGTTGAAGACAACCAGGAGGGGGTCTTGAAGACTACCAGGAGGGGGTCTTGAAGACAGCCAGGAGGGGGTCTTGAAGACAGCCACTGGTCCACTCCGTTCATAGGCGCTGTATAACCCTGCCCCTGCAGGGGTGTTCCGTGACTCTGGTGAGGGACTTCCCCTAGGGACCCCCTCCAGAGGTGTTCTGTGACCCTGGTGAGGGGCTCTTCCCCCAGGGTCCCCTCCAGGGAGGTTCCGTGACCCTGGTCCCCTCAAGGAAGGTTCCTTGATGTTGGTGAGGGGCTCTTGATTTAGGGAATTGGATCTGTGCTCCAGTTCCCCGAATTAAGCCTGAATGCCTTCCACATCCCCCCCCCCCAGGCGCTGTATAATCCTCCGGGTTTAGCGCTTCCCCCTTGATTATAATAATCCGTGACCCTGGTGAGGGGCTCTTCCCCTAGGGGACCCCATCCAGGGAAGTACCGTGACCCTGGTGAGGGGCACTTCCCCTAGGGGACCCTCCAGGGGTGTTCCGAGACCCTGGTGAGGGATTCTTTCCCTGGGGACCCCCCTCCAGGGAGGTTCCGTGACCCTGGTGAGGGGTTCTTTCCCTAGGGACACCTCCGGGGAGGTGTCCCTCATTTGCGCACTCCCCTACCCTCATTTGTACTCTTCCCCCTCATTTGTACTCTTCCCCCTCATTTGTACTCTTCCCCCTCATTTGTACTCTTCCCCCTCATTTGTACTCTTCCCCCTCATTTGTACTCTTCCCCCTCATTTGTACTCTTCCCCCTCATTTGTACTCTTCCCCCTCATTTGTACTCTTCCCCCTCATTTGTACTCTTCTCCCTCATTTGTACTCTTCCCCCTCATTTGTACTCTTCCCCCTCATTTGTACTCTTCCCCCTCATTTGTACTCTCCCCTACCCTCATTTGTACTCTCCCATACCCTCATTTGTACTCTCCCCTACCCCTGGTCCATACTAGGCAGGTCTAGGTCACCTATTGTCCCATACTAGACAGGTCCAGGTCACCTACTGACCCATACTAGGCAGGTCCAGGTTGCTTACCCTACCTAAACCATATGGGTTTAGCGCTCCTCAAACCCGATGCCTTTTCCTGGGTTAGACCGCTGGAAGAGGTAGCCATTGCGTGACCCTTACGTGTTTACCGCTCGCTTGTGATTGTAACAGTCGAGGTGAGGGATTCTTGATAGATGTATCCAGACCCCTGACGAGTGAGACGCAGGTTCGACACCTGGAGAGCTTTATTGTGGATACAACACCTGCCAGCAGGTGTCCAACAATCACAGTAGCAACAACAGTTGCCAACAGGTGTCTAGCAATAACAGCAGCAACAACAGCTATCAACAGGTGTCTGGCAATAACAGTAGCAACAGGTGTGTCTAGCAACAACAGTTGCCAACAGGTGTGTCTAGCAATAACAGCAACAATAGGTGTCTAGCAACAATAGCAGCCAACAGGTGTCTAGCAAAAACAGTAGAAGCAACAGTCAGGCGTCTCTAGCAACAACAACAGTGAACAGGTGTCTCTAGCAACAACAGTTAACAGGTGTCTTTAGCAACAATAGCAGCAGGAGCCACCATCAACAGGTGTCTCTAGCAACAGCAGCAGCAGGAGCCACCATCAACAGGTGTGTCTAGCAACAGCAGCAGCAGGAGCCACCATCAACAGGTGTCTCTAGCAACAACAGCAACAGGAGCCACCATCAACAGGTGTCTCTAGCAACAACAGCAGCAGGAGCCACCATCAACAGGTGTCTCTAGCAACAACAGCAGCAGGAGCCACCATCAACAGGTGTCTCTAGTAACAGCAGCAACAGGAGCCACCAACAGGTGTCTCTAGTAACAGCAGCAACAGGAGCCAGCATCAACAGGTGTGTCTAGTAACAGCAGCAACAGGAGCCATCAACAGGTGTCTCTAGCAGCAGCAGCAGCCACTATCAACAGGTGTCTCTAGTAACAGCAGCAACAGGAGCCACCATCAACAGGTGTCTCTAGTAACAGCAACAACAGGAGCCACCATCAACAGGTGTCTCTAGTAACAGCAACAGGAGCCACCATCAACAGGTGTCTCTAGTAACAGCAGCAATAGGAGCCACCATCAACAGGTGTCTCTAGCAACAGCAGCAACAGGAGCCACCATCAACAGGTGTCTCTAGCAACAACAGCAACAGGAGCCACCATCAACAGGTCTCTCTAGTAACAACAGCAACAGGAGCCACCATCAACAGGTGTGTCTAGTAACAGCAGCAACAGGAGCCACCATCAAAAGGTGTCTCTAGCAACAACAGCAGCAGGAGCCACCATCAACAGGTGTCTCTAGCAACAACAGCAACAGGAGCCACCATCAACAGGTGTCTCTAGTAACAGCAGCAACAGGAGCCACCATCAACAGGTGTCTCTAGCAACAACAGCAACAGGAACCACCATCAACAGGTGTCTCTAACAACAGCAACATGAGCCACCATCAACAGGTGTCTTTAGCAACAACAGCAACAGGAGCCACCATCAACAGGTGTCTCTAACAACAACAGCAACAGGAGCAACCATCAACAGGTGTCTCTAGCAACAACAGCAACAGGAGCCACCATCAACAGGTGTCTCTAGCAACAGCAACAGGAGCCACCATCAACAGGTGTCTCTAGCAACAACAGCAACAGGAGCCACCATCAACAGGTGTCTCTAGCAACAACAGCTAACACTCCCTACCCTGGGTTATCCTGGGTGACTAACACTCCCTACCCTGGGTTATCCTGGGTGACTAACATTCCCTACCCTGGGTTATCCTGGGTGACTAACACACCCTACCCTGGGTTATCCTGGGTGGCTAACACTCCCTACCCTGGGTTATCCTGGGTGGCTAACACTCCCAACCCTGGGTTATCCTGGGTGGCTAACACTCCCTACCCTGGGTTATCCTGGGTGGCTAACACTCCCTACCCTGGGTTATCCTGGGTGGCTAACACTCCCTACCCTGGGTTATCCTGGGTGGCTAACACTCCCTACCCTGGGTTATCCTGGGTGACTAACACTCCCTACCCTGGGTTATCCTGGGTAGCTAACACTCCCTACCCTGGGTTATCCTGGGTGACTAACACTACCTACCCTGGGTTATCCTGGGTGGCTAACACTCCCTACCCTGGGTTATCCTTGGTGACTAACACTCCCTACCCTGGGTTATCCTGGATGGCTAACACACCCTACCCTGGGTTATCCTGGGTGAGTAACACTCCCTACCCTGGGTTATCCTGGGTGGCTAACACACCCTACCCTGGGTTATCCTGGGTGGCTAACACTCCCTACCCTGGGTTATCATGGGTGGCTAACACTCCCTACCCTGGGTTATCCTTGGTGACTAACACTCCCTACCCTGGGTTATCCTGGATGGCTAACACACCCTACCCTGGGTTATCCTGGGTGGCTAACACACCCTACCCTGGGTGGCTAACCCTCCGGGGTTAAAAATCCTAAGAAATCTTAAATAAGGTAGTGGAGGGCAGTTAAGTTTGATGCAAGGAAGAAGACTGAAAGATCCATTTTCTGTGATTAGAAGCACCACCACAGCCAGGATGCTCATACCTTCAACACTAGACCAGTCTCATACCTGGTTATTGTTACTCTACTATATCCTAGGTAGTGTTTCAAGTACTGGGAGAGAGTGAGAGTGAGTGAGACAGTGAGAGAATGAGAGAGTGAGAGAATGAGACAGTGAGAGAATGAGAGAGTGAGAGAATGAGAGAGTGAGAGAATGAGAGAGTGAGAGAATGAGAGAGTGAGAGAATGAGAGAGTGAGAGAATGAGAGTGAGAGAGAGAAAGAGAGAGTGAGAGGGTGAGTGAGAGAGAGAGTGAGAGAGAGAATGAGAGAGAGTGAGAGAATGAGTGAGAGAGAAAATCAGTACTTAACTTAAAGGTAACCTACCACGATAACACTTCCTGCAACAACCACTATTACAACTACTACTACCACCACTACTACCACCACTACTACCACCACTACTACCACCACTACCACTACTACCACCACTGCTACTACCACCACCACTGCTACTACCACCACCACCACTACTACCACCACTACTACCACTACCACTACTACCACTACCACCACTACTACCACTACTACTACCACTACTAAAACCACTACAACTACCACCACTACTACTACCACCACCACTACTAACACCACTACCACTACTACTACCACCACCACTACCACTACCACCACTACTACCACTACTACCACCACTACCACCACTGCTACTACCACCACTACTACTACCACCACCACTACCACCACTACTACCACCACTACTACCACCACTACTACCACTACTACTACCACTACTACTACCATTACCATCACTGCCACCTCTACTACTACCACTATTACGACTACCACCACTACCACAACCACAACTACCACCACTGCCATCACTACCACCACCACCACCACTACCACCACTACCACCACTACCCCTACCACAACTACCACAACTACCGCCACTACCACAACTACCACTACCACAGCTACCACCACTACCACAACTGCCACCAATACCACTGCCACAACTACCACCATTACCACCACTACCACTACCACAGCTACCACAACTCCCACAACTACCACCACTACCACAACTACCACCACTACCACAACTAACACAACTTCCACAACTACCACCACTACCACTACCATAAATACCACCACTACCACAACTACAAAAACTACCACCACTACCACTACCACAGCTACCACAACTACAAAAACTACCACCACTACCACAACTACAACTACCACCACTACCACAACTACCACCACTACCACAACTACCATCACAACTACAACTACCAAAACTACTACCACTACCACAACTACCACCACTACCACAACTACAACAACTACCAAAACTGCCACCACTACCACTGCCACAACTACCACCACCACTTCCACAACTACCACCACTACCACAACTACCACCACCACCACTTCCACTACTACTACCACTACTACTACCACTACTACTACCACCACTACTACCACCACTACTGCTACCACCACTACTACCACCACTACTACTACCACCACCACCACTACCACCACTACCCCTACCACAACTACCACCACTATCACTACCACAACTACCACAACTACCGCCACTACCACAACTACCACTAACCACAGCTACCACCACTACCACAACTGCCACCAATACCACTGCCACAACTACCACCATTACCACCACTACCACTACCACAGCTACCACAACTCCCACAACTACCACCACTACCACAACTACCACCACTACCACAACTAACACAACTTCCACAACTACCACCACTACCACTACCATAAATACCACCACTACCACAACTACCAAAACTACCACCACTACCACTACCACAGCTACCACAACTACAAAAACTACACCACTACCACAACTACAACTACCACCACTACCACAACTACCACCACTACCACAACTACCACCACTACCACTACCACCACCACCACTACTACCACCACTACTACCACCACTACTGCTACCACCACCACACCACCACTACTACTACCACCACTACTACTACCACCACTACTACCATACCACCACTACTACCACGACTACTACCAATACTACCACCACTACCACTACCACCACTACTACCACCACTACCAGTATTACTGCCACCACTACTACCACCACCACTACTACCACTACTGCTACCAGTACTACTACCACCACCACTACTACTACCACTACTACCACCACTACCACTACTACCACCACTACCAATACCACTACTACTGCCACCACTGCTACTACCACCACTGCTATCACCACTACTACTACCACCACTACTTCTACCATTACAACCACCACCACTACTACCACCACTACTACCACCACTACTACTACCACCACTACTACTACCACTACTACCATTACCATCACTGCCACCGCTACTACCACTACTACGACTACCACTACTACCACAACAACCACAACTACCACCACTACCACAACTACCACCACTATCACTACCACAACTACCACCACTACCACAACTACCATCACTACCACAACTACCACCACTACCACAACTACCACCACTACCACAACTACCACCACTACCACAACTACCACCACTACCACAACTACCACTACTACCACAACCACTACAACTACCACTACTACCACAACCACCACAACTACCACTACTACCACAACCACCACAACTACCACCACTACCACTACCACAACTACCACCACTACCACAACTACCACCACTACCACAACTACCACCACTACCACAACTAACCACCACTACCACAACTACCACTACTACCACAACCACCACAACTACCACCACTACCACCACTACCACAACTACCACCACTACCACAACTACCACCACTACCACCACTACCACTACTACCACAACCACCATCACTACCACCACTACCACAACTACCACCACTACCACCACTACCACAACTACCACCACTACCACAACTACCACCACTTCTGGGGTGGTTGACCTTGCTTACTATATAATATTTCACCTAACATCCTGAATCCATAAGTGTCAGTTCCTGGTGCCTCTCACTGCCTCTCACTGCCTCACACTGCCTCACACTGCCTCTCACTGCCTCACACTGCCTCTCACTGCCTCTCACTGCCTCACACTGCCTCACACTGCCTCTCACTGCCTCACACTGCCTCACACTGCCTCTCACTGCCTCACACTGCTCACACTGCCTCTCACTGCCTCTCACTGCCTCACACTGCCTCTCCACTGCCTCTCACTGCCTCACACTGCCTCACACTGCCTCACACTGCCTCTCACTGCCTCACACTGCCTCTCACTGCCTCTCACTGCCTCTCACTGCCTCACACTGCCTCTCACTGCCTCACACTGCCTCACACTGCCTCACAACCCGCCTCACACTGCCTCTCACTGCCTCTCACTGCCTCTCACTGAATCACACTGCCTCTCACTGCCTCTCACTGCCTCACACTGCCTCACACTGCCTCTCACTGCCTCACACTGCCTCACACTGCCTCACACTGCCTCTCACTGCCTCACACTGCCTCTCACTGCCTCTCACTGCCTCACACTGCCTCACACTGCCTCTCACTGCCTCACACTGCCTCACACTGCCTCTCACTGCCTCACACTGCCTACATTGCCTCTCACTGCCTCTCACTGCCTCACACTGCCTCTCACTGCCTCTCACTGCCTCTCACTGCCTCACACTGCCTCTCACTGCCTCTCACTGCCTCACACTGCCTCTCACTGCCTCTCACTGCCTCACACTGCCTCACACTGCCTCTCACTGCCTCTCACTGCCTCACACTGCCTCACACTGCCTCACACTGCCTCTCACTGCCTCACACTGCCTCACACTGCCTCTCACTGCCTCACACTGCCTCTCACTGCCTCACACTGCCTCACACTGCCTCTCACTGCCTCACACTGCCTCACACTGCCTCTCAGTGCCTCACACTGCCTCACACTGCCTCACACTGCCTCTCACTGACTCTCACTGCCTCACACTGCCTCACACTGCCTCTCACTGCCTCACACTGCCTCACACTGCCTCTCACTGCCTCACACTGCCTCACACTGCCTCACACTGCCTCTCACTGCCTCTCACTGCCTCACACTGCCTCACACTGCCTCTCAGTGCCTCACACTGCCTCACACTGCCTCTCACTGCCTCTCACTGCCTTACTCTGCCTCACACTGCCTTACACTGCCTCTCATTGCCTCTCACTGCCTTACACTGCCTCACACTGCCTCACACTGCCTTTCACTGCCTCTCACTGCCTCACACTGCCTCACACTGCCTCTCACTGCCTCACACTGCCTCACACTGCCTCACACTGCCTCTCACTGCCTCACACTGCCTCTCACTGCCTCTCACTGCCTCACACTGCCTCTCACTGCCTCACACAGTCTCACACTGCCTCCACTGCCTCACACTGCCTCTCACTGCCTCACACTGCCTCACACGCCTCTCACTGCCTCTCACTGCCTCACACTGCCTCACACTGCCTCTCACTGCCTCACACTGCCTCACACTGCCTCACACTGCCTCTCATTGCCTACACTGCCTCACACTGCTCTCACACTGCCTCTCACTGCCTCACACTGCCTCACACTGCCTCACACTGCCTCTCACTGCCTCACACTGCCTCACACTGCCTCTCACTGCCTCACACTGCCTCACACTGCCTCTCACTGCCTCACACTGCCTCACACTGCCTCTCACTGCCTCACACTGCCTCACACTGCCTCACACTGCCTCTCACATCCTCACACTGCCTCTCACTGCCTCTCACTGCCTTACACTGCCTCACACTGCCTAACACTGCATCACACCGCCTCTCACTGCCTCACACTGCCTCACACTGCCCCTCTGCCTCACACTGCCTCACACTGCCTCTCACTGCCTCACACTGCCTCACACTGCCTCTCACTGCCTCTCACTGCCTCACACTGCCTCACACTGCCTTACACTGCCTCTCACTGCCTCACACTGCCTCTCACTGCCTCACACGCCTCTCACGCCTCACACTGCCTCACAATGCCTCTCACTGCCTCACACTGCCTCACACTGCCTCTCACTGCCTCACACTGCCTCACACTGCCTCACACTGCCTCTCACTGCCTCACACTGCCTCTCACTGCCTTACACTGCCTCCACTGCTCACACTGCATCACACCGCCTCTCACTTGCCTCACACTGCCTCACACTGCCTCTCTGCCTCACACTGCCTCACACTGCCTCTCACTGCCTCACACTGCCTCACACTGCCTCTCACTGCCTCACACTGCCTCACACTGCCTTACACTGCCTCTCACTGCCTCACACTGCCTCTCACTGCCTCACACTGCCTCACACAGCCTCTCACTGCCTCACACTGCCTCACACTGCCTCTCACTGCCTCTCACTGCTCACACTGCCTCTCACTGCCTCACACTGCCTCACACTGCCTCACACTGCCTCACACTGGCTCTCACTGCCTCACACTGCCTCACACTGCCTCACACTGCCTCTCACTGCCTCACACTGCCTCACACTGCCTCTCACTGCCTCTCACTGCCTCACACTGCCTCACACTGCCTTACACTGCCTCTCACTGCTTCACACTGCCTTTCACTGCCTCACACTGCCTCACACTGCCTCTCACTGCCTCACACTGCCTCACACTGCCTCTCACTGCCTCACACTGCCTCACACTGCCTCACACTGCCTCACACTGCCTCACACTGCCTCACACTGCCTCTCACTGCCTTACACTGCCTCACACTGCCTCACACTGCTTCACACTGCCTCTCACTGCCTCACACTGCCTCACACTGCCTCTCCCTGCCTCACACTGCCTCACACTGCCTCACACTGCTTCTCACTGCCTTACACTGCCTCACACTGCCTCACACTGCCTCTCACTGCCTCACACTGCCTCACACTGCCTCACACTGCCTCTCACTGCCTTACACTGCCTCACACTGCCTCTCACTGCCTCATACTGCCTCACACTGCCTCACACTGCCTCTCACTGCCTTACACTGCCTCACACTGCCTCTCACTGCCTCGCACTGCCTCTCACTGCCTCACACTGCCTCACACTGCCTCTCACTGCCTCTCACTGCCTCACACTGCCTCTCACTGCCTCACACTGCCTCTCACTGCCTTACACTGCCTCACACTGCCTCTCACTGCCTCTCACTGCCTTACACTGCCTCACACTGCCTCTCACTGCCTCACACTGCCTCACACTGCCTCACACTGCCTCTCACTGCCTTACACTGCCTCACACTGCCTCTCACTGCCTCACACTGCCTTTCACTGCCTTACACTGCCTCACACTGCCTCTCACTGCCTCTCACTGCCTTACACTGCCTTACACTGCCTCACAGTGCCTCTCACTGCCTCACACTGCCTCACACTGCCTCACACTGCCTCTCACTGCCTTACACTGCCTCACACTGCCTCTCACTGCCTCTCACTGCCTTACACTGCCTCACACTGCCTCTCACTGCCTCACACTGCCTCACACTGCCTCACACTGCCTCACACTGCCTCTCACTGCCTTACACTGCCTCACACTGCCTCTCACTGCCTCTCACTCCTACACTGCCTCACACTGCCCTCTCACTGCCTTACACTGCCTCACACTGCCTCTCACTGCCTTTCACTGCCTCTCACTGCCTCTCACTGCCTCTCACTGCCTCACACTGCCTCTCACTGCCTCTCGCTGCCTCTCACTGCCTCACACTGCCTCACACTGCCTCTCACTGCCTCACACTGCCTCACACTGCCTCACACTGCCTCACACTGCCTCACATTGCCTCACACTGCTTCTCAGTGCCTCTCACTGCCTCTCACTGCCTCACACTGCTTCTCAGTGCCTCTCACTGCCTCACACTGCCTCTCAGTGCCTCTCACAGCTTCTCACTGTCTCTCACTGCCTCTTACTGCTTCTCACTGCTTCTCACTGCCTCTCACTGCCTCACCCTGCCTCACACTGCTTCTCAGTGCCTCTCACTGCCTCACACTTTCTCTCAGTGCCTCTCACTGCTTCTCACTGCCTCTGCTTCTCACTGCCTCTCACTGCCTCACACTGCCTCACTCTGCCTCACACCACTTCTCACTGCCTGTCACTGTCTCTCACTGCCTCTCAGTGCCTCTCACTGCCTCTCACTGCTTCTCACTGCCTCTCACTGCTTCTCAGTGCCTCTGCTTCTCATTGCCTCACACTGCCTCTCATTGCCTCTCACTGCCTCTCACCGCTTCTCACTGCCTCTCACTGCCTCTCACTGCTGCACACTGCCTCTCAGTGCCTCTCACTGCCTCGCACTGCCTCTCACTGCCTCTCAGTGCCGCACACTGCTTCTCACTGTCTCACTGCCTCACACTGCCTATCTCTGCCTCTCACTGCCTCACACTGCCTCTCACTGCCTCACACTGGTTCTCACTGCCTCTCACTGCCTCACACTGCCTCTTACTGCCTCACACTGCGTCTCACTGCCTCTCACTGTCTTACACTGCCTCTCACTGCCTCACACTGCTTCACATTGCCTCTCACTACTCACTGCTTCTCACTGACTCTCACTGCCTCACACTGCCTCTCACTGCCTCTCACTGCCTCACACTGCCTCTCAGTGCCTCTCACTGTCTTACACTGCCTCTCACAGCTACAACTCTTCTCACTGCCTCTCACTGCTCCACACTGCTTCTCACTGCCTCTCACTGCCTCACACTGCGTCTTACTGCCTCACACTGCCTGTCAATGCCTCTCACTGCCTCACTCTGCTTCTCACTGCCTCTCACTGCCTCACACTGTCTTTCACTGCCTCTCACTGTCTTACTCTGCCTCTCACTGCCTCACACTGCTTCTCACTGCGTCTCACTGCCTCATCCTGCTTCTCACTGCCTCTCACTGCTTCACACTGCCTCTTACTGCCTCACACTGCCTGTCAATGCCTCTCACTGCCTCACACTGCCTCTCAGTGCCTCTCACTGTCTTACACTGCCTCTCACTGCCTCACACTGGTTCTCACTGCCTCTCACTGCTTCTCACTGCCTCTCACTGCCTCACACTGCCTCTTACTGCCTCACACTGCCTGTCAATGCCTCACTGCCTCTCACTGCCTCACTGTGCTTCTCACTGCCTCTCACTGCCTCACACTGCCTCTCAGTGCCTCTCACTGTCTCACACTGCCTCTCACTGTTCTCACTGCCTCTCACTATCTCACACTATCTCACACTGTCTCTCACTGCCTCACGCTGCCTCTACCTGCCTCTCACTTCCTCTTACTGCCTTTCATTCCCTCTCACTGCCTCTCATTGCCTTTCACTGCCTCTCACTGCCTCACACTGCATATCACTGCCTCACACTGCTTCACATTGCTTCACATTGCCTCTCACTACTCACTGCTTCTCACTGTCTCTCACTGCCTCACATTGCCTCTCACTGCCTCACACTGCATATCACTGCCTCACGCTGCTTCACCTGTCTCTCACTGCCTCTTACTGCCTTTCATTCCCTCTCACTGCCTCTCATTGCCTTTCACTGCCTCTCACTGTCTCTCACTGCCTCTCACTGCCTCACACTGCCTCTCACTGCCTCTCACTGCCTCACACTGCTTCACATTGCCTCTCACTACTCCCAGCCTCTCACTGCCTCTACCTGCCTGTCACTGTCTCTACCTGCCTCTCACTGCCTCCTCTCCACTCACCCCTGCATCCTAATAAACCTGTACAGTCTACTTGGTGCCCCCGATGAAGCAGCGCCACCAGTGAGCCCTTTCCAGACGTTTTTACATACTAGACAAAGTGTAAAGACTAGTCCCGGATCTAGACCAGGATCCATACATAGCTTTACGAAGAGGTACGATAAAGCTCATGGAGCAGGGGGAGAGAATGACCAAGTAGCGACCAGTGAAGAGCCGGGGCCAGGAGCTCTGAGTCGATCCCTGCAACCACAAATATGCGAGTACAAACACTCGAAAGCCAAGTCTGACCTGAAGCTGTTGTACAGCCACATCAGAAGAAAAACAACAGTCAAGGACCAGGTAATCAGGCTGTTGAAGGAAGGAGGAGAACTCACAGGAAACGACCGAGAAGTATGTGAGGAGGTCAACATGAGATTCAACGAAGTGTTCACAGAGACAGTAGGTACTGCAGGAAACAGGGAAGGGTGCACCAGCGAGTGCTGGACACACTACACACACCTGAGGAGGAGGTGAAGAGGTTGCTAAGTTAACTAGATACCTCACAGGTGGTGGGACCAGACAACATCTCTCCATGAGTCCGGAGAGAGGGAGCAGAGGCACTGTGTGTACCACTAACACCAATCTTCAACACATCTATCGAAACAAGACGACTACCTGAGGTATGGAAGACAGTAAATGTAGTGGTGGAGCACCTACAAGACTGGTGGAGCACCTAGAAGACTGATGGAGCACCTAGAAGACTGGTGGAGCATCTAGAAGACTGGTGGAGCACCTAGAAGACTGATGGAGCACCTAGAAGACTGGTGGAGCATCTAGAAGACTGTTGGAGCACCTATAAGACTGGTGGAGCATCTAGAAGACTGTTGGAGCACCTAGAAGACTGTTGGAGCACCTAGAAGACTGGTGGAGTACCTAGAAGATTGGTTATTACAACCCATGAGTCCCACAGGGCTGTTATCCCGGGTGTAAAGGGAGCAAAATAAACACAGCAGAAAAACTTTTGACTTATATTATCCTTCACCAATTTAGAACAGAAGTATGTACACTATATACACTATGTACTGTGATAGGTATTAGTGCACTCCACGGTAAGCAAGGCAGAATAGAAGCCACTAGAGAGCAGACCGTGCTTCAACCCGCTCTAGAATGGGAATGACAAGAGCAGGCAGGAGAGCGGTACCCACATCACCTCTGCGATTACCAAAACCATCTTCTCATTGGCTGGAACCTGGGTACTGGTAGAATGACGGGGCCCCATCATCAACTCTTAGCAACCTGGTTCGCTGGTTGGGGGAGATAGCCTGTAAATGAGGGTGTGTACATGCGCCGAATAAAGGTTACGTACTCTTTGCATGCCACACTGGTGGAGCACCTAGAAGTGTGGTAGAGCACCTAGAAGACTGGTGAAGCACCTAGAAAGGAGTGAACTTATGAACGACAACCAGCACGGTTTCAGGGACGGGAAATCCTGTGTCACAAACCTACTGGAGTTCTATGACAAGGTGACAGCAGTAAGACAAGAGAGAGAGAGAGAGAGGGGTGGGTAGACTGGACTGTAAGAAAGTGTTTGACACAGTTCCACACAAGAGATTAGTACAAAAACTGGAGGATCAGACAGGTATAACAGGGAAGATGATGTAATGGATCAGAGAATACCTGACAGGGAGGTAACAACGAGTCATGGTACGTGACGAGGTGTCAGAGTGGGCAACTGTGACGAGCGGGGTTCCACAAGGGTCAGTTTTGGGACCAGTACTGTTTTTGGTATATGTTAATGACATGACGGAAGGAACAGACTCAGAAGTGCCCTTGTGAAGTTAATGAGGAGAATCCAATCAGATGAGGATCAGACAGGACTACAAGGGAACCTGGACAGGCTGGACACCTGGTCCAGCAACTGGCTCCTGGAGTTTAACCCCACCAAGTGCAGAGTCATGAAGATTGGGGAAGGTCAAAGAAGACTGCAGATAGAGTACAGTCTAGGCGGCCAAAGACTGCAAACCTCACTCAAGGAAAAGGATCTTGGGGTGAGTATAACACCGAGCACATCTCCTGAGGCGCACAACAACCAGATAACTGCTGCAGCATATGGGCGCCTGGCAAACCTGAGAATAGCGTTCCGATACCTTAGTAAGGAATCGTTCAAGACTCTGTACACCGTGTAAGTCAGGCCCATACTGGAGTATGCAGCACCAGTTTGGAACCCACTCCTGGTCAAGCACTTCAAGAAATTAGAGAAAGTGCAAAGGCTTGCAACAAGGCTAGTTCCAGAGCTAAGGGGAATGTCCTACGAGGAGAGGTTTAAGAGAAATCAACCTGACGACACTGGAGGACAGGAGGAACAGGGGGGTCATGATAACGACATATAAAATACTGAGAGGCATTTACAAGGTGGATAGGGACAGGATGTTCCAGGGATGGGACACAGCAACAAGAGGACACAGCAACAAGGGGACACATCAACAAGGGGGACACAGCAACAAAGGGACACAGCAACAAGGGGACACAGCAACAAGAGGACACAACAACAAGGGACACAGCAACAAGGGGACACAGCAACAAGGGGACACAGCAACAAGGGGACACAGCAACAAGGGGACACAGCAACAAGGGGACACAGCAACAAGGGGACACAACAACAAGAGGACACAACAACAAGGGGACACAGCAACAAGGGGACACAGCAACAAGGGGACACAGCAACAAGGGGACACAGCAACAAGGGGACACAGCAACAAGGGGACGCAGCAACAAGGGGACACAGCAACAAGGGGACACAGCAGCAAGGGGACACAGCAACAAGGGGACACAGCAACAAGGGGACACAGCAACAAGGGGACACAGCAACAAGGGGACACAGCAACAAGGGGACACAACTGGAAGTCGAAGACTCAGATGAGTCACAGGGATGTTAGGAAGTATTTCTTCAGTCACAGAGTTGTCAGGAAGTGGAACAATCTGGAGAGTGATGTAGTGGAGGCAGGATCCTTACATAGCTTTAAGAAGAGGTATGATAAAGCTCATGGAGCGGAGAGTGGACCTATCAGCAACCAGTGAAGAGGCGGGGCCAGGAGCTGTGAATCGACCCCTACAACCACAATTAGGTGAATACACACACACACATCACTAGAGTTTAATAGAGAGAGAAAGAGAGAGATAGAGTTAGAGAGAGAGAGAAAGAGAGAGATAGAGTTAGAGAGAGAGAGATAGAGTTAGAGAGAGAGAGAGAAAGAGAGAGATAGAGTTAGAGAGAGAGAGTTAGAGAGAGAGAGATAGAGTTAGAGAGAGAGAGATAGAGTTAGAGAGAGAGAGAAAGAGAGAGATAGAGTTAGAGAGAGAGAGATAGAGTTAGAGAGAGAGAAAAGAGAGAGATAGAGTTAGAGAGAGAGAGATAGAGTTAAGAGAGAGAGAGAGATAGAGTTAGAGAGAGAGAGATAGAGTTAGAGAGAGAGAGATTGAGTTAGAGAGAGAGAGTTAGAGAGAGAGATAGAGTTAGAGAGAGAGAGATAGAGTTAGAGAGAGAGAGTTAGAGAGAGAGATAGAGTTAGAGAGAGAGAGTTAGAGAGAGAGATAGAGTTAGAGAGAGAGAGATAGAGTTAGAGAGAGAGAGTTAGAGAGAGAGATAGAGTTAGAGGGGAAAAGAGTTAAGAGAGAGAGGGGAAAGATGAGTTAGAGAGAGAGAGTTAGAGAGAGAGATAGAGTTAGAGAGAGAGAGATAGAGTTAGAGAGAGATAGAGTTAGAGAGAGAGAGTTTAGAGAGAGAGATAGAGTTAAGAGAGAGAGTAGAAAGGATAGAGTTAGAGAGAGAGAGTAGAGTTAGAGAGATAGAGTTAGAGAAGGAGAGAGATAGAGTTTAGAGAGAGAGAGAGAGTTAGAGAGAAGAGTTAGAGAGAGATAGAGTTAGAGAGAGAGAGTAGAGTTAGAGAGAGAGAGATTGAGAGATAGAGTTAGAGAGAGATAGAGTTAGAGAGAGAGAGTTAGAGAGAGAGAGATAGAGTTAGAGAGAGGTAGAGAGAGGGGTTAGAGAGAGAGATTAGAGTTAGAGAGAGAGAGATAGAGTTAGAGAGAGAGGGGTTAGAGAGAGAGAGATAGAGTTAGAGAAGATTTGAGAGAGTTAAAAGGTTAGAAGGAGAGAGATTTTAGAGAGAGAGAGTTAGAGTTAGAGAGATAGAGTTAGAGAGAGAGATAGAGAGAGAGAGAGAGAGAGAGAGTTTCGCCCTTCCCAACATAACCTGACACTATATTTAAATTTTCTTTAATTAGATCTCCCAGCGTCGCTTTCTTGACGTTACTACCCCGAATCGTGATCCGAGGAAAGGGAGAGCAGCTCCAATCCCTGGGATCAAGAGCTCTTCCCCCTCCCTAACACCCCCTCCCCTTGAAAGGGGTCAGAGAAGCAGCAGTCTGCGTGAGACGGACTTTACCCCATCCTCCCCGTCCCCCTACCCACTTCCCCCTAACCCCCTGCCCTCTGCCCCCTACCAACAACCCCTCGCCCCTTACTCACTAGCCCCATTCCCTCTTCCCCTTCCCTCAACCCCTTCCCCCTACCAACTGACCCCTACCCTCAACCCCCCTACCCTTTACCCCCTTCCCCCCGCCTCGCTTGTCTCTGTATTGACCCGAGCTTCTGGATTACCCCCTCCCCCTCCCTCTCTCTGTCCCCTACCTCCCTCTCTCTCTCTCTCTCTCTCTCCCCCTCTCTCTCTCTCTCTCTCTCTCTCTCTCTCTCTCTCTCCTCTTTTCCTTCTCTCTCCCCTCTCTCTCTCTCTCTCTCTCTCTACTCTCTCTCTCTCTCTCTCTCTCTCTAGCACAGTAATTTACAAGGTTAGGTTAAGGTTCCTAACTTTATTAGCAAACTAGGATCTGTTACCTACATCAGCTCATTTAAAAGTCTGTTTATTGTTTGGATAAACACAAATATGGAACAGGATGAAGTTGGGCCATCAGTGGGCCAGCTGTGGGTCATCTTTGGGCCAGCTGTGGGCCAGCAATTTCATTTGGTCAGCTGACTTTATTTCGTGATGTCATTATCGTGTACAAACATGTTCCAAACTCGAGTCATTCTGGGGATAAATGATCTCAGATGAAGTGATGTTCTGGAGGTTGCAACCAGTGTAGCTGCTGTTGGCTGCCCGTCTTGTGGTCTAGAAGCATTGTTTTCATTGCCCGTTTTGTGGTGTTAAAGCAGGCTTCTCACTGCCCGTCTTGTGATGTAGTAGCTGTCTTTTCTTTGTCCACCAAGTGGATCCAAGTGTGGTACTTTGACAATGTTGGCCTTATACATAACAGTAAGGCCACCCACATCCCTCCTGTGTTGAAGGCTCTGCTGGAATAACAGATCTATCCAGGATGGGTCCAGGCCAGAGGCGAGTCGTCTTGCTCTGTTCTTTATTCTGTCAAGAAGTCTCAGATGAAGGGGGGGGAGGGCAGGCAATCCGAGAAAGTGGAGCATACTCAAGGTGTGAGCGTACTTGTGTCTCACACAGAATCTTGTAACCCCTACTGTCAAGCAGATGCGAGATACCTCCAAGTGCCGTAAGCTTCATGGCTGCCTTGTTTGCAAGATTTACAACGTGATTCATGGTCAGTTTGAAGTCGTATTTCACTCCAAGGATATCAGCTTCGTTCCCAGGTACCAACACTGTCCCATGGATTGTTACCACTGCTCCAACATTGCCATCATGGTACCTAGATACCATCATACCACTGCTCCAACATTACCATCATGGTACCTAGATACCATCATACTACTGCTCCAACATTACCATCATGGTACCTAGATACCACCATTTGTGTTTTCTCAGGAGCAAATGTTACCTTCCATTGTTACCTTAGGCTAATATAGCTTTTAGCTGGTGACTGATGTAAGATAAGATAAGATAAGATTTCGTTCGGATTTTTAACCCCGGAGGGTTAGCCACCCAGGATAACCCAAGAAAGTCAGTGCGTCATCGAGGACTGTCTAACTTACTTCCATTGGGGTCCTTAATCTTGTCCCCCAGGATGCGACCCACACCAGTCGACTAACACCCAGGTACCTATTTGCTGCTAGGTGAACAGGACAACAGGTGTAAGGAAACGTGTCGAAATGTTTCCACCCGCCGGGAATCAAACCCGGGCCCTCCGTGTGTGAAGCGGGAGCTTTAGCCACCAGGCCACCGGGCCACTAATGTAGCTTATAGCAGCTGGCATTTTCTCTCATTCATATATATAAGTAAGATAAAGAGTATTTACAAATCTTAAGTGCACAGGAACATAAGAACATAAGAAAGGAGGAACACTGCAGAAGGCCTGTTGGCCCATACCAGGCAGGTCCTTTACAATTCATGTGATTCTGGAATGAGTTGACAGACATTCCATAACAATGGCCCAAGTACACTTCCCTGTGGAACACTTGTACCAGTAGTGTCTTACTGACTCTGTCTCATTAAGAACTACACTTAGGGATCTACCTTAAAGGTAATCACTGAGGAGACATAGTGTAGAGCCTGCAGTTCCCAGTACTGGCAGTTCTACCGAGAGTTCCTGGTGCCATTCTCAGTGAGAGGCACCATGGTCCACTGCTGAGGGACCTTTTCTGATGTCAATATTGACGGTCACAGAAGTGAGTGATGGTGGATAGACCATCAGTTGCTGGGAGATTATTGTCTCAAGGATCTTGGCAGTGATTGACAGCAGTGACATTGGTCTGTAGTTGATGATTTCTGCTCTGCTCTTCTTTCTGTGAACAGGGACTACATTTGTCTCTTTCCATAGAGAAGGTCATTTACACTGTGGTAGGCAGTGTTGATAGATGTGAGAAGTGTTGCTAGCTGGTCTACACATCTACTGTGCTAGACTGTGCTGATAGATGTGAGTTAGAGGTGCTGCTAGCTGGTCTGCACATCTACTGTGCTAGACTGTGCTGATAGATGTGAGTTAGAGGTGCTGCTAGCTGGTCTACACATCTACTGTGCTAGACTGTGCTGATAGATGTGAGTTAGAGGTGCTGCTAGCTGGTCTACACATCTACTGTGCTAGACTGTGCTGATAGATGTGAGTTAGAGGTGCTGCTAGCTGGTCTACACATCTACTGTGCTGGACTGTGATGATAGATGTGAGTTAGAGGTGCTGCTAGCTGGTCTACACATCTACTGTGCTAGACTGTGCTGATAGATGTGAGTTAGAGGTGTTGCTAGCTGGTCTACACATCTACTGTGCTAGACTGTGCTGATAGATGTGAGTTAGAGGTGTTGCTAGCTGGTCTACACATCTACTGTGCTAGACTGTGCTGATAGATGTGAGTTAGAGGTGTTGCTAGCTGGTCTACACATCTACTGTGCTAGACTGTGCTGATAGATGTGAGTTAGAGGTGCTGCTAGCTGGTCTACACATCTACTGTGCTGGAATTTACCTGGAGAGAGTTCCGGGGGTCAACGCCCCCGCGGCCCGGTCTGTGACCAGGCCTCCTGGTGGATCAGAGCCTGATCAACCAGGCTGTTGCTGCTGGCTGCACGCAAACCAACGTACGAGCCACAGCCCGGCTGATCCGGAACTGACTTTAGGTGCTTGTCCAGTGCCAGCTTGAAGACTGCCAGGGGTCTGTTGGTAATCCCCCTTATGTGTGCTGGGAGGCAGTTGAACAGTCTCGGGCCCCTGACACTTATTGTATGGTCTCTTAACGTGCTAGTGACACCCCTGCTTTTCATTGGTGGGATGTTGCATCGTCTGCCATATCTTTTGCTTTCGTAGTGAGTGATTTTCGTGTGCAAGTTCGGTACTAGTCCCTCTAGGATTTTCCAGGTGTATATAATCATGTATCTCTCCCTCTGCGTTCCAGGGATACAGGTTTAGGAAACCTCAAGCGCTCCAGTAATTGAGGTGTTTTATCTCCGTTATGCGCGCCGTGAAAGTTCTCTGTACATTTTCTAGGTCGGCAATTTCACACTGCCTTGAAAGGTGCTGTTAGTGTGCAGCAATATTCCAGCCTAGATAGAACAAGTGACCTGAAGAGTGTCATCATGGGCTTGGCTCTCCCTAGTTTTGAAGGTTCTCATTATCCATCCTGTCATTTTTCTAGCAGATGCGATTGATACAATGTTATGGTCCTTGAAGGTGAGATCCTCGACATAATCACTCCCAGGTCTTTGACGTTGGTGTTTCGCTCTATTTTGTGGCCAGAATTTGTTTTGTACTCTGATGAAGATTTAATTTCCTCATGTTTACCATATCTGAGTAATTGAAATTTCTCATCGTTGAACTTCATATTGTTTTCTGCAGCCCACTGAAAGATTTGGTTGATGTCCGCCTGGAGCCTTGCAGTGTCTGCAATGGAAGACACTGTCATGCAGATTCGGGTGTCATCTGCAAAGGAAGACACGGTGCTGTGGCTGACATCCTTGTCTATGTCGGATATGAGGATGAGGAACAAGATGGGAGCGAGTACTGTGCCTTGTGGAACAGAGCTTTTCACCGTAGCTGCCTCGGACTTTACTCTGTTGACGACTACTCTCTGTGTTCTGTTTGTGAGGAAATTATAGATCCATCGACCGACTTTTCCTGTTATTCCTTTAGCACGCATTTTGTGCGCTATTACTCCATGGTCACACTTGTCGAAGGCTTTTGCAAAGTCTGTATATATTACATCTGCATTCTTTTTGTCTTCTAGTGCATTTAGGACCTTGTCGTAGTGATCCAATAGTTGAGACAGACAGGAGCGACCTGTTCTAAACCCATGTTGCCCTGGGTTGTGTAACTGATGGGTTTCTAGATGAGTGGTGATCTTGCTTCTTAGGACCCTTTCAAAGATTTTTATATGGGATGTTAGTGCTATCGGTCTGTAGTTCTTTGCTGTTGCTTTACTGCCCCCTTTGTGGAGTGGGGCTATGTCTGTTGTTTTTAGTAACTGTGGGACGACCCCCGTGTCCATGCTCCCTCTCCATAGGATGGAAAAGGCTCGTGATAGGGGCTTCTTGCAGTTCTTGATGAACACAGTTCCATGAGTCTGGCCCTGGGGCAGAGTGCATGGGCATGTCATTTATCGCCTGTTCGAAGTCATTTGGCGTCAGGATAACATCGGATAGGCTTGTGTTAATCAAATTTTGTGGCTCTCTCATAAAAAATTCATTTTGATCTTCGACTCTCAGTCTGGTTAGCGGCTTGCTAAAAACTGAGTCATATTGGGACTTGAGTAGCTCACTCATTTCCTTGCTGTCATCTGTGTAGGACCCATCTTGTTTAAGTAGGGGCCCAATACTGGACGTTGTTCTCGATTTTGATTTGGCATAGGAGAAGAAATACTTTGGGTTTCTTTCGATTTCATTTATGGCTTTTAGTTCTTCCCGCGATTCCTGACTCCTAAAGGATTCTTTTAGCTTAAGTTCGATGCTTGCTATTTCTCTGACCAGTGTCTCCCTACGCATTTCAGATATATTGACCTCTTTTAGCCGCTCTGTTATTCTTTTCCGTCGCCTGTAAAGGGAGCGCCTGTCTCTTTCTATTTTACATCTACTCCTCCTTTTTCTTAGAGGAATAAGCCTTGTGCATACATTGACTGCCACCGAGTTAATCTATTCTAGGCATAAGTTGGGGTCTGTGTTGCTTAGTATATCTTCCCAGCTTATATCGGTTAGGACTTGGTTTACTTGGTCCCACTTTATGTTTTTTGTTATTGAAGTTGAATTTGGTGAATGCTCCCTCGTGACTAGTCTCATTATGTCGGTCTGGGGCTCCACGCATACATGACTGAACCTCAATTATGTTGTGATCAGCTTTATAATATTAAATATTAATTTTCACCTTTCCCATTTTTCATTATATGTATATATTTATACCTAGTTGTACTTTAGTTCATTCCAGCACAACACATAGACAACATCAACTTCATTATGTGTAGTAGTGACTATACTCTACATGACCAAAATACTCTAGCTATATACTTATCCAAGCTTCCCACCACTACAGATATCAGTAGTAGAACTCAACACACAACTCAGGATATAAATAACCATAATTTAAACCTAGAAGATGATTGATCATGTTGACCCTGATCTAAACCTCCATAATCTGACACCCAATCAAAACCTATTGGAAAGTAACTGCCTTTATTACACAGCATCACAAGCCACCACTATCCTAAACAATGCTAAAAGTCTATCAGTACTAAACTACAACATCAGGTCCTTAAGCAAACACTATGATGACCTCCTAGCACTCCTTGAATCACTAAACACACCCTTCTCCTGCATTATTCTTACTGAGACCTGGCTTAAGCAGGACACAATAGATATCTACCCTCTACCAGGATACACAGCAGTTCACAACTGCAGACCAAACCAAGTTGGGGGTGGTATTGCAATCTATTACTCTAACCAATTATCTTGTATTAGCACCACTTGCTTTAGTGATGAATATGGGGAATACATTTTTGCTAATTTTACTGTAAAAAACCTTAAGACGCCTATAACAATCGGTGCCATTTACCGGATACCTCACACAAACATCCCAAATTTCAGTGAGAAATTAAAGTCACTAATAACAAACAGACAAATGAATAAGCACCACCTTCTCTTAGCTGGAGACTTCAACATCAACCTTGGCTTACTAGATGATCAGCCTGTAACTGATTTCATCAACAATATGACAACACACTTCTCATACCAACAATAACTAAACCAACCAGGCTCACTGAGACAAGTGCAACCATAATAGACCACATATGGACCAATATACTAGCCCCCTTAAATCAGGATAATCACAGATAGCACTACAGACCACTACCCTACCTTCCTCCTGACAAACATTAGTAAACACCACTTGAATACAAACAAAGTCTCATTTAGACTCCATGACGAGGCCTCAGTAAGGAAGTTCACAGCTGACCTAGAGACTGTTGACTGGCCTACAGAATTCTCCAAGGCCAATGGTATTGATGACTGGACAGACATTTTTCTTAACAAATTACTTAGACTATACAACAAACATTGTCCTATAAAAACAAAACAGATCACAAACAAACGGCTTGGTTGCCCATGGCTAACCAGCACCATTCTGAAATTCATTGACAAGAAACACCAATATGAAAAGCAATATAGACAAGGCTTAATACACAAAGATATTCTTAAACACTATTCAACAGCTCTCACCAAAGTTATAAAGAAAGCCAAACAACTATACTACTCCAGTAGATTCACAGACACTAGAGGAGATATAAAAAAGACCTGGAAAACACTCTCTCAGATTCTAGGGACCCACAAACTGAGAAAAACCAAGAATATTGTCCTAACTAAACTAATGAAACACCAACTACATCCCACTGACACAGCTAACAAGATAAACGACTTCTTCTCAACCATAGGATCTAATCTTGCCAGTAAAATCCCACATACCAATGCCCATGCTGGGGACTACCTAGATGGGAATTTCCCTAATTCCTTCTATCTTGAACCAACTGAGCCCACGGAAGTCACCGAGATTATAAAGTCACTTAAAAATAACTCCGGGAATCTGTCTCATGTCCCACCATTACTGTACAAGCGAGCGGCCCATGTCCTTTCGCATGCTATTTCATTACTCTTTAACAAGTCACTAGAGACTAGCACCTTCCCGAAACTACTCAAGATGGCAAGGGTTACACCAATACATAAAGGTGGTGACCCTACAGACTTAAACAACTATAGGCCAATATCTAACTTACCATTGCTATCCAAAATCTTTGAGAAACTCGTGCACAGGAGACTGTATTCATTTATAACGGCTCAAAACATACTCAACCCCTGCCAATTTGGATTCAGGAAAAATAAAAGCACTAATGATGCAATCATAAAAATGCTAGATCTGCTTTACACAGCATTGGAAAATAAGGAATATCCACTAGGAATTTTTATTGACCTAAGAAAAGCTTTTGACACAGTAGACCACGACATCCTACTCAACAAACTTGATCATTACGGTATAAGAGGCCATGCACTTGCTTATTTCAAATCTTACATTACTAATAGGTATCAGTATGTCACCATTAAAGACACAGCATCAACAACACGGCCACTTGATACTGGAGTTCCGCAGAGAAGTGTCCTTGGTCCCCTGCTCTTCCTCATATGCATCAATGACCTTCCAAACGTATCCCAACACCTGAAACCCATTCTCTTTGCTGACGACACGACTTATGTCATCTCTCACCCTAATCTTGCCACCCTCAACACCACTGTGAATGAGGAGCTGATCAAAATATCGACTTGGATGACAGCCAATAAACTTACGCTTAACACTGACAAAACCTACTATATTATGTTTGGTAGCAGAGCAGGAGATACACAAATTAACATTAAGATTGACAACACTCTAATTACCAGAAATAATGGGGGCAAATTCCTAGGCTTATACCTTGACAACAACCTGAATTTCAGCACCCATATCCAGCATATAACCAAAAAGTATCCAAACGGTTGGGATCCTCTCCAAGATACGATACTACGTGCTGCAAAATGCCCTTCTCACACTATACCACTCACTTATTTATCCATACCTCACCTATGCTATTTGTGCTTGGGGATCAACTGCAGCAACACACCTAAAGCCAATAATAACCCACAAAAAGCTGCAGTAAGAATAATCACTAAATCCCATCCTGGCAACACCCCCCCCCCCACTCTTCATAGACCTAAACTTACTCCCTGTTCAGTACATCCACACTTACTACTGTGCAATCTACATCTACAGGGCCTTAAACTCTAATATCAACCTTGACCTAAACGCTTTCTTGATAGTTGTGACAGAACCCACAGGCATAACACCAGACACAAACATCTCTACGACATTCCCCGTGTCCGACTAAACCTTTACAAAAATTCATGTATGTCAAAGGCCCTAAAATCTGGAATACCCTACCTGAGAACTCTAGAACTGCAGACACATTCATCACCTTCAAAACTACCATTAGAAAACATCTTATCTCCCTGATACACCCCGTCAACTAACTACACGAATACCACCTGGTGGTTCACACTTACACTCACTCACTCATTTGACCATAAACAGAAATATTAATCTCAGTCTTAAAATAATGAATCCTGTGATACTCCAATACTGAAACTATGTACTGTGCCAAAACAAAAGCATTCACATTGCTAAACTCACAAACTAGTATTTAGTCACTTAGCCATAATACCAACTTACCTCATAATTTGTAATATTTTACAATTAAGAATAAAACTAAGTCTGCCCGAAATGCCTAGCCATGCTAAGCGTTCTAGTGGTACACTCTGTAATCACAATTTTACTACATGTAAACCAAACAATAACCAAATTTCTGTAAACTCAGCATTGTAATCCTTATAGAGAATAAACTTTGAATTTGAATTTTGAATTTGAATTTCTGCCGTGGAAATGGGTAACGACCAATTTGTTTGGACTCACTTCTACACTCTTCGCCTGAAGCGAGCTGACGTCAGGTGTGAGTGGGTTAGTTTAATATGTTTATTATGCACCCCATACCCATCCTGTGGGCGGTAGTCACCCCATACCCATCCTGTGGGCGGTAGTCAAAAGATTACAGAGGTACATAATTGGTCCAGGGACTGGACTCCAAAGTTTTGATAGCTGAGCAAGTTACAGAGGTAATGAACTCACAATTTACAAAGGTAATGAACTCACAATTTACAAAGGTAATGAACTCACAATTTACAAAGGTAATGAACTCACAATTTACAAAGGTAATGAACTCACAATTTACAAAGGTAATGAACTCCAGGTAAGTCTGGTCACAATCATGACAAGTTACAAAGGTATTTACAGATTACAGAGGTACGTAATGGGTCCAGGGACTGGGCCCCCAAAGTTTTGATAACTGAACTAGGTACAGAAAATAGAAAATAATGTAACTTTTGTCAACTGTATATGAAAGGTTTATACAACAAAATTGAAGGTCTTTATATTTAAGTAATATATAAAGTCTGTTTATATATTTAAGATACGCTTTAAAATGTTTCACCCCTCAAGGAAGGTTCCTTGATGTTGGTGAGGGGCTCTTGATTTAGGGACCCCTCAAGGAAGGTCCCTTGATGTTGGTGAGGGGCTCTTGATTTAGGGACCCCTCAAGGAAGGTTCCTTGATGTTGGTGAGGGGCTCTTGATTTAGGGACCCCTCAAGGAAGGTTCCTTGATGTTGGTGAGGGGCTCTTGATTTAGGGACCCCTCAAGGAAGGTTCCTTGATGTTGGTGAGGGGTTCTTGATTTAGGGACCCCTCAAGGAAGGTTCCTTGATGTTGGTGAGGGGCTCTTGATTTAGGGACCCCTCAAGGAAGGTCCCTTGATGTTGGTGAGGGGCTCTTGATTTAGGGACCCCTCAAGGAAGGTTCCTTGATGTTGGTGAGGGGCTCTTGATTTAGGGAATTGGATCTGTGCTCCAGTTCCCCGAATTAAGCCTGAATGCCTTCCACATCCCCCCCCAGGCGCTGTATAATCCTCCGGGTTTAGCGCTTCCCCCTTGATTATAATAATAATAATAATTAAAATGTTTGTTGATCTCCCTACAACCTTATTACGATAGAACTAGAGAACAAGCCACCAGGCCCGGTGGCCCGGTGGCCCGGTGGCCCGGTGGCCCGGTGACCTGGTGACCTGGTGGCCCGGTGGCCTGGTGGCCTGGTGGCCCGGTGACCTGGTGGCCCGGTGACCTGGTGGCCCGGTGACCTGGTGGCCCGGTGACCTGGTGGCCTGGTGACCCGGTGGCCCGGTGACCTGGTGGCCCGGTGACCTGGTGGCCCGGTGACCTGGTGGCCCGGTGACCTGGTGGCCTGGTGGCCCGGTGGCCTGGTGTCCCGGTGACCTGGTGGCCTGGTGGCCCGGTGGCCTGGTGGCCCGGTGACCTGGTGGCCCGGTGACCTGGTGGCCCGGTGACCTGGTGGCCCGGTGACCCGGTGGCCCGGTGACCTGGTGGCCCGGTGACCTGGTGGCCCGGTGACCTGGTGGCCTGGTGACCCGGTGACCTGGTGGCCTGGTGTCCCGGTGACCTGGTGGCCCGGTGGCCTGGTGTCCCGGTGACCTGGTGGCCTGGTGGCCCGGTGGCCTGGTGTCCCGGTGACCTGGTGGCCTGGTGGCCCGGTGGCCTGGTGGCCCGGTGACCTGGTGGCCTGGTGGCCCGGTGGCCTGGTGTCCCAGTGACCTGGTGGCCCGGTGGCCTGGTGTCCCGGTGACCTGGTGGCCTGGTGGCCCGGTGGCCTGGTGGCCCGGTGACCTGGTGGCCTGGTGGCCCGGTGGCCTGGTGGCCTGGTGTCCCGGTGACCTGGTGGCCTGGTGGCCCGGTGGCCTGGTGGCCCGGTGACCTGGTGGCCCGGTGGCCTGGTGTCCCGGTGACCTGGTGGCCTGGTGGCCCGGTGGCCTGGTGGCCCGGTGACCTGGTGGCCTGGTGGCCCGGTGGCCTGGTGGCCCGGTGACCTGGTGGCCTGGTGGCCCGGTGGCCTGGTGGCCCGGTGACCTGGTGGCCTGGTGGCCCGGTGGCCTGGTGGCCTGGTGGCCCGGTGACCTGGTGGCCCGGTGGCCTGGTGGCCCGGTGGCCTGGTGTCCCGGTGACCTGGTGGCCTGGTGGCCCGGTGGCCTGGTGGCTAAAGCTCCCGCTTCACACACGGAGGGCCCGGGTTCGATTCCCGGTGGGTGGAAACATTTCGACACGTTTCCTTACACCTGTTGTCCTGTTCACCTAGCAGCAAATAGGTACCTGGGTGTTAGTCGACTGGTGTGGGTCGCATCCTGGGGGACAAGATTAAGGACCACAATGGAAATAAGTTAGACAGTCCTCGATGACGCACTGACTTTCTTGGGTTATCCTGGGTGGCTAACCCTCCGGGGTTAAAAATCCGAACGAAATCTTATCTTATCTTATCTTGAAAAGTTCCCTAGACTAACAACGTCTAGGGTTTATGAAGTTTATCGTAATATATGGAAATAAATGGTATAAAATACCGACACAATGGAAATATAAACACATATGCAGTATAATGAGATCCTTTATTGACTACGTTTCGCCCACACAGTGGGCTTTTTCAAGTCACAAACAGAACTGAACATCAAAATGGTATACAATACCGACAGGTTGTTAGGTAAGACACATATGCAACAGTTAGACAACAACGTTTCGCCTACACAGTAGGCTTCTTCAGTCGAATACAGAAAGTAGGCAGGAACAGTAGAGATGTGAAGACGATGTAATCAGTCCATCACCCTTAAAGTCGTAGAATTTGAGGTTGTCAGTCCCTCGGCCTGGAGAAGTTCCTGACTATGGAACTGAACTTCTCCAGGCCGAGGGACTGACAACCTCAAATTCTACGACTTTAAGGGTGATGGACTGATTACATCGTCTTCACATCTCTACTGTTCCTGCCTACTTTCTGTATTCGACTGAAGAAGCCTACTGTGTAGGCGAAACGTTGTTGTCTAACTGTTGCATATGTGTCTTACCTAACAACAAACAGAACTACCTGGGATGGAAGGAACCTGACTATAAATACTCGCGTTCCTTCCACCCCAGGTAGTTCTGTTTGTGACTTGAAAAAGCCCACTGTGTGGGCGAAACGTTGTCAATAAAGGATCTCATTATACTGCATATGTGTTTATATTTCCATTTATCGTAATAGTCTATGATGGCTTGTAGTCTCTATCTCCTGGTACAGGCGGCATCCTGGGCAGGGTAACACGCAGGGGCGAGTCATCTTACACCTGTTGTTACTGTTCACCTAGTACTAAGTAGGTACCTGGGTGTTAGTTACCTTACACCTGCTGTCACTGTTCACCTAGTAATAAGTAGGTACCTGGGTGTTAGTTACCTTACACCTGCTGTCACTGTTCACCTAGTAGTAAGTAATTACCTGGGTGTTAGTTACCTTACACCTGCTGTCACTGTTCACCTAGTAGTAAGTAGGTACCTGGGTGTTAGTTACCTTACACCTGCTGTCACTGGTTCACCTAGTAGTTTAAGTGGGTACCTGGTTTTTAGTTACCTTACACCTGCTGTCACTGTTCACCTAGTAGTAAGTAGGTACCGGTGTTAGTTACCTTACACCTGCTGTCACTGTTCACCTAGCAGAAATACGTACCTGGGTGTTAGTTACCTTACACCTGTTGTCAAATGTTCACCTAGCAGTAAGTAGGTACCTGGGTGTTAGTTAAACCTTTCACCTGCTGTCACTGTACACCTAGCAGTAAGTAGGTACCTGGGGTTAAATTACCTTCACCTGCTGTCACTGTTCAAACCCAGCAGTAAGTAGGTACCTGGGGGTTAGTTACCATACACCTGCTGTCACTGTTCACCTAGCAGTAAGTAGGTACCTGGGTGTTAGTTACCTTACACCTGCTGTCACTCTTCACCTAGCAGTAAGTAGGTACCTGGGTGTTAGTTACCTTACACCTGCTGTCACTGTTCACCTAGCAGTAAGTAGGTACCTGCATAATTACTAAGGCTGAAACCCACAAGTCACCTAACACCCAGGTACCTACTTACTGCCCACTACCCCCCTAACCCCTCCACTACCCCCTCCCCTTCACATCCCATTCCCCTCCCCCCTCCCCCCATCTCAGGCTTTAAAGAAAGAACTTCCGCTCAGTAACACCAGAGGTCACTGTTGTTCTTCACTTGTTCTCCCTCACTTGTTCTTCACCTGTTGTTCTCCCTCACTTATTCACCTGTTCTCCCTCACTTGTTCTTCACTTGTTCTCCCTCGCTTGTTCACTTGTTCTCCCTCACTTGTTCTCCCTCGCTTGTTCTTCACTTGTTCTCCCTCGCTTGTTCTTCACTTGTTCTCCCTCGCTTGTTCACTTGTTCTCCCTCGCTTGTTCTTCACTTGTTCTCCCTCACTTGTTCTTCACTTGTTCTCCCTCACATGTTCTTCAATTGTTGTTCTCCCTCACTTGTTCTTCAATTGTTCTCCCTCACTTATTCTTCACTTGTTCTCCCTCACTTGTTCTTCAATTGTTCTCCCTCACTTAATTATTCACTTGTTCTCCCTCACTTGTTCTCCTTCACTTGTTCATTTGTTCTCCCTCACTTGTTCTTCCTCACTTGTTCTCCCTCACTTGTTCTTCACCTGTTCTCCCTCATTTGTTCTTCACTTGTTCTCCCTCACTTGTTCTTCACCTGTTGTTCTCCCTCACTTGTTCTCCCTCACTTGTTCTTCACCTCTTCTCCCTCACTTGTTCATTTGTTCTCCCTCACTTGTTCTTCACCTGTTGTTCTCCCTCACTTGTTCTTCACCTGTTTTTCTCCCCTCACTTGTTCTACACTTGTTCCCCTCACTTGTTCTTCGCCTGTTGTTCTCCCTCACATGTTCTTCACCTGTTGTTCTCCCTCACTTGTTCTTCAGTTGTTCTCCCTCACTTGTTCTTCACCTGTTCTCCCTCACTTGTTCATTTGTTCTCCCTCACTTGTTCTTCACCTGTTGTTCTCCCTCACTTGTTCTTCACCTGTTGTTCTCCCTCACTTGTTCTTCACCTGTTGTTCTCCCTCACTTGTTCTTCACTTGTTCTCCCTCACTTGTTCTTCGCCTGTTGTTCTCCCTCACTTGTTCTTCGCCTGTTGTTCTCCCTCACTTGTTCTCCCTCACTTGTTCTTCACCTGTTCTCCCTCACTTGTTCTCCCTCATTTGTTCTTCACTTGTTCTCCCTCACTTGTTCTTCGCCTGTTCTCCCTCACTTGTTCTTCGCCTGTTCTCCCTCACTTGTTCTTCACCTGTTCTCCCTCACTTGTTCTTCACCTGTTCTCCCTCACTTGTTCTCCCTCATTTGTTCTTCACTTGTTCTCCCTCACTTGTTCTTCGCCTGTCTCCCTCACTTGTTCTTCGCCTGTTCTCCCTCACTTGTTCTTCACCTGTTCCCCCCTCACTTGTTCTTCACCTGTTCTCCCCACTTGTTCTCCAACCTGTTCTTCACCTGTTGTTCTCCCCACCTGTTCTTCACCTGTTCTCCCTTACTTCTCTACCTGTTCTCCCTCACTTGTTCTTCACCTGTTGTTCTCCCTCACTTGTTCTCCCTCGCTTGTTCTTCACTTGTTCTCCCCCACTTGTTCTCCCTCACTTGTTCTCCCTCGCTTGTTCTTCACTTGTTTTTTCCCTCACTTGTTCCCTTTACTTGTTCTCCCTCACTTGTTCTTTAATTTGTTGTTCTCCTTCACTTGTTCTTCAAATTGTTCTCCCTCACTTTTCTCCTTCACTTGTTCATTTGTTCTCCCTCACTTGTTCTTCACCTGTTCTCCCTCACTTGTTCTTCACTTGTTGTTCTCTCACTTGTTCTCCCTCACTTATTCTTCACCTGTTGTTCTCCCTCACTTGTTCTTCACTTGTTCTCCCTCACTTGTTCTTCACCTGTTCTCCCTCACTTGTTCTTCATTTGTTCTCCCTCACTTGTTCTTCACCTGTTGTTCTCCCTCACTTGTTCTTCACCTGTTGTTCCCCCTCACTTGTTCTTCACTTGTTCTCCCTCACTTGTTCTTCGCCTGTTGTTCTCCCTCAGTTCTTCACTTGTTCTTCACCTCTTCTCCCTCACTTGTTCTTCACTTGTTCTCCCTCACTTGTTCATTTGTTCTCCCTCACTTGTTCTTCACCTGTTGTTTCTCCCTCACTTGTTCTTAACTTGTTCTCCCCACTTGTTCTTCGCCTGTTGTTCTCCCTCACTTGTTCTTCACTTGTTCTCCCTCACTTGTTCTTCGCCTGTTGTTCTCCCTCACTTGTTCTTCACTTGTTCTCCTCACTTGTTCTTCACCTGTTCACCCTCACTTGTTCACCTGTTCTCCCTCATTTGTTCTTCACTTGTTCTCCCTCACTTGTTCTTCGCCTGTTCTCCCTCACTTGTTCTTCGCCTGTTTCTCCCTCACTTTTTTCTTCACCTGTTTCTCCCTCAAATTGTTCTTCACCTGTTCTCCCTCACTTGTTCCCCACCTGTTCTTCACCTGTTGTTCTCCACCTGTTCTCCCTCACTTCTCTACCTGTTCTCCCTCACTTGTTCTTCACCTGTTGTTCTCCCTCACTTGTTCTCCCTCACTTGTTCTTCACCTGTTCTCCCTCACTTGTTCTTCACCTGTTGTTCTCCCTCACTTGTTCTTCACCTGTTCTCCCTCATCTGTTCTTCACCTGTTTTTCTCCCTCACCTGTTCATCTGTTGTTGTTCACCTGTTCTTCCTCGCCTGTTCACCTGTTGTCCTCTCTCACCTGTTGTTCTCCCCCACCTGTTCTTCACATGTTCACCCTCACCTGTTCTCCCTCACCTGTTCCTAACCTACTGTTCTCCCTCACCTGTTGTTCTCCCTCACCTTTCATTCTTCCTATGGACGGTTAGCTACCCAGGATAACCCAGGGTAGGGAGTGTTAGCTACCCAGGATAACCCAGGGTAGGGAGTGTTAGCCACCCAGGATAGGAAGTGTTAGCCACCCAGGATAACCCAGGGTAGGGAGTGTTAGCCACCCAGGATAACCCAGGGTAGGAAGTGTTAGCCACCCAGGATAACCCAGGGTAGGAAGTGTTAGCCACCCAGGATAACCCAGGGTAGGGAGTGTTAGCCACCCAGGATAACCCCGGGGAGGGAGTGTTAGCCACCCAGGATAACCCAGGGTAGGGAGTGTTAGCTACCCAGGATAACCCAGGGTAGGGAGTGTTAGCCACCCAGGATAACCCAGGGTAGGGTGTGTTAGCTACCCAGGATAACCCAGGGTAGGGTGTGTTAGTCACCCAGGATAACCCAGGGTAGGGAGTGTTTTGCCCACCCCAGGATAACCCAGGGTAGGGAGTGTTAGCCACCCAGGATAACCCAGGGTAGGGTGTGTTAGCTACCCAGGATAACCCAGGGTAGGGAGTGTTAGTTACCCAGGATAACCCAGGGTAGGGAGTGTTAGCCACCCAGGATAACCCAGGGTAGGGGGTGTTAGCCCACCCAGGATAACCCAGGGTAGGGAGTGTTAGCCACCCAGGATAACCCAGGGTAGGGTGTGTTGCCACCCAGGAATAACCCAGGGTAGGGGGTGTTTGCCACCCAGGATAACCCAGGGGAGGGGAATGTTAGCCACCCAGGATAACCCAGGGTGGGGAGTGTTAGCTACCCAGGATAACCCAGGGTAGGGAGGGTTAGCCACCCAGGATAACCCAGGGTAGGGTGTGTTAGTCACCCAGGATAACCCAGGGTAGGGAGTGTTAGCCACCCAGGATAACCCGGGGTAGGGAGTGTTAGCCACCCAGGATAACCCAGGGTAGGGAGTGTTAGCCACCCAGGATAACCCAGGGTAAGGAGTGTTAGCCACCCAGGATAACCCAGGGTAGGGTGTGTTAGCCACCCAGGATAACCCAGGGTAGGGAGTGTTAGCCACCCAGGATAACCCAGGGTAGGGAGTGTTAGCCACCCAGGGTAACCCAGGAGGGAGTGTTAGCCACCCAGGATAACCCAGGGTAGGGAGTGTTAGCCACCCAGGATAACCCAGGGTAGGGTGTGTTAGCCACCCAGGATAACCCAGGGTAGGGAGTGTTAGCCACCCAGGATAACCCAGGGTAGGGAGTGTTAGCCACCCAGGATAACCCAGGGTAGGGTGTGTTAGCCACCCAGGATAACCCAGGGGAGGGAGTGTTAGCCACCCAGGATAACCCAGGGGGTAGGGTGTGTTAGCCACCCAGGATAACCCAGGGTAGGGAGTGTTAACCACCCAGGATAACCCATTGTAGGGAGTGTTAGCCACCCAGGATAACCCATTGTAGGGAGTGTTAGCCACCCAGGATAACCCAGGGTAGGGAGTGTTAGCCACCCAGGGTAGGGAGTGTTAGCCACCCAGGATAACCCAGGGTAGGAAGTGTTAGCCACCCAGGATAACCCAGGGTAGGGTGTGTTAGCCACCCAGGATAACACAGAGTAGGGCGTGTTAGCCACCCAGGATAACCCAGGGTAGGGAGTGCTAGCCACCCAGGATAACCCATTGTAGGGAGTGTTAGCCACCCAGGATAACCCAGGGTAGGGTGTGTTAGCCACCCAGGATAACCCAGGGTAGGGTGTGTTAGCCACCCAGGATAACCCAGGGTAGGGAGTGTTAGTCTCCCAGGATAACCCAGGGTAGGGAGTGTTAGCCACCCAGGATAACCCAGGGTAGGGAGTGTTAGTCACCCAGGGTAGGGAGTGTTAGCCACCCATGATAACCCAGGGTAGGGTGTGTTAGCTACCCAGGATAACCCAGGGTAGGGAGTGTTAGCCACACAGGATAACCCAAGGTAGGGAGTGTTAGCCACCCAGGATAACCCAGGGTAGGGAGTGTTAGCCACCCAGGATAACCCAGGGTAGGGAGTGTTGGCCACCCAGGATAACCCAGGGTAGGGTGTGTTAGCCACCCAGGATAACCCAGGGTAGGGAGTGTTAGCCACCCAGGATAGGAAGTGTTAGCCACCCAGGATAACCCAGGGTAGGGAGTGTTAGCCACCCAGGATAACCCAAAGGGTAGGGAAGTGTTTTGCCCCCCCAGGATAACCCAGGGTAGGAAGTGTTAGCCACCCAGGATTAACCCAGGTAGGGAGTGTTTTGCCACCCAGGATAACCCAGGGTAGGGAGTGTTTATCCACCCAGGATAACCCAGGGTAGGGAGTGTTAGCTACCCAGGATAACCCAGGGTAGGGAGTGTTAGCCACCCAGGATAACCCAGGGTAGGGTGTGTTAGCTACCCAGGATAACCCAGGGTAGGGTGTGTTAGTCACCCAGGATAACCCAGGGTAGGGAGTGTTTGCCACCCAGGGTAACCCAGGGTAGGGAGTGTTAGCCACCCAGGGTAACCCAGGGTAGGGGGTGTTTAGCTACCCAGGATAACCCAGGGTAGGGAGTGTTAGTTACCCAGGATAACCCAGGGTAGGGAGTGTTAGCCACCCAGGATAACCCAGGGTAGGGAGTGTTAGCCACCCAGGATAACCCAGGGTAGGGAGTGTTTGCCACCAGGATAACCCAGGGTAGGGTGTGTTAGCCACCCAGGATAACCCAGGGTAGGGAGTGTTAGGGCCCCCCAGGGTAACCCAGGGTAGGGAGTGTTAGCCACCCAGGGGTAACCCAGGGTGGGGAGTGTTAGCTACCCAGGATAACCCAGGGTAGGGAGGGGTTTGCCCCCCCCAGGATAACCCAGGGTAGGGTGTGTTTAGTCACCCAGGATAACCCAGGGTAGGGAGTGTTAGCCACACCCGGATAACCCGGGGTAGGGAGTGTTAGCCACCCAGGATAACCCAGGGTAGGGGGTGTTTAGCCACCCAAGGATAACCCAGGGTAGGGAGTTTTTAGCCACCCAGGATAACCCAGGGTAGGTGTGTTAGCCACCCAGGAAACCCAGGGTAGGGAGTGTTAGCCACCCAGGATAACCCAGGGTTTGGGGGTGTTAGGGCCCCCCAGGATAACCCAGGTAGGGAGTGTTAGCCACCCAGATAACCCAGGGTAGGAGTGTTTGCCACCCAGGGTAACCCAGGGTAGGGTGTGTTAAACCACCCGGATAACCCAGGGTAGGGTGTGTTAGCCACCCAGGATAACCCAGGGTAGGGAGTGTTAGCCACCCAGGATAACCCAGGGGGTAGGGTGTGTTAGCCACCCAGGATAACCCAGGGTAGGGGGTGTAGCCACCCAGGAAAAACCCCTTGTAGGGATGTTAGCCACCCAGGATAACCCATTTTAGGAGTGTTAACCACCCAGGATAACCCAGGGTAGGGAGTGTTAGCCACCCAGGGTAGGGAGTGTTAGCCACCCAGGATAACCCAGGGTAGGAAGTGTTAGCCACCCAGATAACCCAGGGTAGGGTGTGTTAGCCACCCAGGATAACCCAGAGGGAGGGCGTGTTAGCCACCCAGATAAAACCCCGGGTAGGGAGTGCTAGCCACCCAGGATAACCCATTGTAGGGAGTGTTAGCCACCCAGGAATTTAAACCCAGGGTAGGGTGGGGTTAGCCACCCAGGAAAAACCCAGGGTAGGGTGTGTGTTAGCCACCCAGGATAAACCCAGGTAGGGTTGTTTAGCCACCCAGGATAACCCAGAGTAGGCCGTGTTAGCCACCCAGGATAAACCCAGGGTAGGGAGTGTTAGGGCTCCCAGGATAACCCAGGGTAGGGAGTGTTAGCCACCCAGATAAACCCAGGTAGGGAGTGTTAGTCACCCAGGTAGGGAGTGTTAGCCACCCATGATAACCCAGGGTAGGGTTTTGTTAGCTAAACCCCGGATAACCCAGGGTAGGAGTGTTAGCCACACAGGATAACCCAAGGTAGGGAGTGTTAGCCACCCAGGATAACCCCGGGTAGGGAGTGTTAGCCACCCAGGGTAACCAGGGTAGGGAGTGTTGGCCACCCAGGATAAACCCAGGTAGGGTGGTGTTAGCCACCCAGGATAACCCAGGGGAGGGAGTTTTAGCCACCCAGGATAACCCAGGTAGGGAGTGTTAGTTCACCCAGGATAACCCAAGGTAGGGAGTGTTTAGCCACCCAGTAACCCAGGGTAGGGAGTGTTAGCCACCCAGGATAACCCATTGTAGGAGTGTTTTGCCACCCAGGGTAACCCAGGGTAGGGAGTGTTAGCCACCCAGGATAACCCAGGGTAGGGATTTTTAGCCACCCAGGATAACCCAGGTAGGGAGTGTTTAGCCACCCCAGGATAACCCAGGGTAGGGAGTGTTAGGCACCCAGGATAACCCAGGGTAGGGAGTGTTAGCCACCCAGGATAACCCAGGGTAGGGTGTGTTAGCCACCCAGGATAACCCAGGGTAGTGTGTGTTAGTCACCCAGGATAACCCAGGGTAGGGAGTGTTAGTCACCCAGGATAACCCAGGGTAGGGAGTGTTAGCCACCCAGGATAGGGAGTGTTAGCCACCCAGGATAACCCAGGGTAGGGAGTGTTAGTCACCCAGGATAAGGGAAGAAAGTCAGTGAGTCATGAAGGACTGTCTGTCTTATTTCCATTGTGGTCCTTGAATCTTGTCCCCCAGGATGCCACTAACACCCAGGTACCTACTTACTGCTGTATAAGCAGGCCCATACAGTATCCTGGAACCTAACTTGCTGTATAAACAGGTTAGGTTCTGGACTACTGTAGGGCCCTACAGTAACCCAGATCCTAACCTGCCGTGTAAGTGGGGCCCTACAGTAGCCTTTAACCTAACCTGCTGTATAAGTGGGGCCCTACAGTAGCCTGGAACCTAACCTGCTTTATAAGTGGGGCCATACAGTAGCCTAGAACCTAACTTGTTGTATAAGTGGTGCCCTACAGCAGCCCTGAACCTAACCTGGATGCATATGTACAAACCACTGAGATGTCTCAGGTGGAATGGGGAAGGTAGGTCTCACCAAGAAAGCCAATGGTCTTATCCACTAGCTTACAGGACAGATGGGAAAACTCCCACAGTTCAGCCTCACATTTGCTCCAAATCTTTTGCCCGAAGTTGCAGAGTCATAATAATTTCAGCCATTATCGAAATATGCCACAATTTTTGCAAAAGCTGTACAGCCTTTCGTCACTTAAAACGACTGTGTTCCGTGTTTAAGACCACAGTGGGTTAATGAATTCATTGCTAAGCAAGTAGCATACTATAATGGTAGTGGGTTTGTGTTAACTATCTTTGATATTGTTTTGATGTCACCATTGCAAACCCTTTATAACATTTGTTTATATTTTTACTTGTTTATAGAGTAGTGTAATGTATACAGCCCTCCCTCACTTAGCAACGTACTTGTTTAAACCCACGACTCATACTTTTGACAGGCTCTCTGACCAGTATACCACACCTAAATAATGTATAATTGAGCTGATTTCCTCCAAATCTCTTTATTACAATATTACAGTGAACCCTTGGTTAAACGTCCATTCCACTTATTTGGCCAACTCGCTTATCGGGCCCGTTTTTCGGCTTCAGGTTATCGGTCGTCATTCCACTTATCAGCTGTATTGGAGCTCATCGCCAGCGACACTCGCATGTTCTTGAGTCAGTGTGGCTCTGTTGCTGGCCGAATGAGGAAGCTTCTGCTTGTTCATCCAAACATTTTGCTGTAAATCAGTGTTTTCTTTGTTATTAAGTGGCAACTGCAAATAAGTAAGCATGGCCCCAAAGAAAGTTCCTAGTACATTCCTGTGGTAAAAGAAAATGAGAAACATGATGGAATTTAAGAGAGAAGCGATTGAAAAAATTGAGAGTGGTATGCGAGTTTTTGGAACTTGCCAGGATGTATGGTAAAAGCAAATCGACCATCACTTCCATCCCGGCAAAGAAAGAACAAATCAAGGAAGCTGATGTTGTGAAAGGAGTAAATGTGATAACGAAACAAAGATCACCAATAATGGAAGATATGGAAAAGCTATTATTGTTGTGGATCAGGAAAAACAATTAGTGGGAGATAGTGTTGTGGAGTCAGTGATTTGTGAGAAGACAAAGCAGTTGTATGCAGATCTTGTAAATAAAATGCCTGGAACAAGTGCTGCTGTTAGTGAAATTTAGGCCAGCAAAGGCTGGTTTGAGAGATTTAAGAAGCGTAGTGGCATACACTGTGTGGTAAGGCATGGAGAGGCTGCAAGTTCTGATAATGTACGGCTGAAAAAATTGTGCAAGATTTCAAAAGGTATGTAGAGGCTAAAGGATTCCTCCCGCAACAAGTGTTCATTTGTGATGAAAAAGGCCGGTTTGGAAGAAAATGCCCAAGAGGACCTACGTTATGCAGGAGGAAAAGGCCCTGCCTGAACACAAGCCTATGAAAGACAGGCTTACTCTTCTGTTCTGTGCTAATGCTAGTGGGGATTTTAAAGTGAAGCCTTGACTGGTGTATCACTCTGAAAATCCCAGTGTTTCAAGAAACACAGTCATTTCTAACTTCAAAAAAACTGTACACCAAAGCAGTGCTTCAAAGGTGCTTTGAAGTGCCCTCGGACACAGATTTGACCCTAAGAGAGTTCTGGAGGAATCACTTCAGTATCCTCTGTTGCATAAGACTTATAGGTAAGGCTTGGGAGGAAGTGACTTCCAGGACATTGAACTCTGCTTGCAGAAAATTGCAGACAAAATGTGTCCAAGAGAGGATTCTGAAGGGTTTGGGGGCTGACCCTGAGGACCCTATGCCTGTTGTGGAATCCATTGTATCTCTGGGCAAGTCCATGGGGTTGGAGGTGAGTGGTGAGGATGTGGAAGAGTTGGTGGAGGACCAAAGGGAAGAGCTAACCACTGAAGAGCTGCAAGAGCTTCATCTGGAACAGCAACAGACCACATCTCAGGAATTTGCTTCAGAAGAGGAGGAGGAAGAGGGAGTGAACGAGGTGCCGTCTTCAGAGATTAAGATTTGTGCAATGTGGACTAGGGTGCAAGTTTTTGCTGAGAAATATCACCCTGACCAAGCTGAAACAAGCTACATCTGCAACAGGTTCAGTGACAGAACCTTGTCCCACTTCAGGGAAATCTTAGAGACACCAGAAACAGAGCTATCTGGACAGATATTTTATGTGACAGGGTCCAGTGACTCTCAATCTGGTCCTAGTGCCATTAAAAGCCAAAGAAGGGAAGTAACCACAGATAGGGCTTTGATACCTAAAGTCCTTATGGAGGGGGATTCCCTTTCCAAACAATAAACTCTCCTCCCTCTCTCTTCCTCCCTATCTTGCATAAGCCAACAACAGTCTTCGAGAAAGGTATGTAACACTGATTTAATTGTTCATGTATTTATTTTATTTAGTTCTCATTGTTTTGTGTATGTAAATCTATAATTAATCTCTAAAAAATGTATTTTTTGTGAATGTTTTTGGGTGTCTGGAACAGATTAATTGTATTTACATTAATTCTTATGGGAATAATTATTTCAGTTATCGGCCATTTAAGTTGTAGGCCGGCCTTCTGGAACAGATTCAGGCTGATAACTGAGGGTCCACTTTATACAGTACACTACTGTATAAACATTCAATAATATACCAGAAATGTTATAAATGGTACAAAACTGACATTAAAACAACATCAAAGATGGTTGACACAAACCCACTACCATTATAGTATGCTCCACACTTAGCAAAGAATTTGTTTACTGACGTAGTCTTAGGAGCGGAACTCCATTGTTAAGTGAGGAGAGGCTGTATTGTAATAAACAGAATAGAGGAAATCAGCTCTAATATACATTATTTAGGTATGTATAGCTGGTCATAAGTCTGAGTCGTCAGTAAACAAGTACGTTGCTAAGTGAGGAGAGGCTGTATATAGAAAACATTATAGATCACATCTTAACTATCTACAGTATATATAAAAGAAAATTAATTACAGCAATTATTTTTTTAAATTTTTTAAATTTTCAAAAAAATACACTACACTTTAAAAGCCAACGATTCTTTACAAAAAAACTAAAATTTTTAAATTTTAAATTGGGTTTAAAACATTGCATTTAAAAAAATGCCAGAAAATACACAAAAGAAAATTTTTTAAAAAAATTTTGTTATTTAAAAATTTTAAAAAAGATTAAGAATATATCCACTAAAAGGGTTTTTGTGTTAGTATCAGTAAAGGCCTACAAGACTCTACTGAGGTAGTAGTAGTAGAAAAAAATTCCCTTGAATTAAAAATTTAAATTGAATTCTGTGCAAAATTGAGTAATTAAACAGCAATAAAAAGACAAATACAAGTGTTTTTATTTTTTATGCAGTAGTTGTTTTCCCAAACCCAGGGACAGTTGTATTCGGCTGTATTAATTTCCCATAGGGGAAAATCTTCGTTTTCATTTTGTGGACCACACGACCCCTTATTGTCCCTCCCACAATTACGAAAAGAAATAAGCCATCGTAAAAACGGGAAACCCGTATAAACAAAATTTTCAATGAGGGGGGGGAAAACCTGTTTTGCTTTTTAGGGAATAAAAATGGTTGGAGGGGGAATTTTAACTGTGGCCCGTCAGAAAGAGGGCCCAATCCCTGCGTCATTTGACCCCAAAAAAGGTTTCCCAATGGGAAAAATTTTTACAAAAGTACTTCTTTTGATTTGTCTGTTTTGGGCAGCACCAACTGTGAACCTTTCTCTTACTAGGGAAACCTTTGTCCAAACGTAACTTTTACTGTCCCCAAAATTGTGACTTTACTGTCTTTTCCCACTGATTTACTCCCCCTTTTCCCATTGATGTTATGCCAGACCGTCATCTCCCAAATTCAAAAAATTTTACACAAAAACCCCCAAAATCCCCTTCACTAGGGACTTATAAATTTAAAAAACAATTTTTTGATTCCCAATTTTCCATGAAATTTTCTTTGGTAAGCGCTAAACCCTTGGGGGTCATTAAAGCGCAAGACGGAGTGGGGGCTCGACCCTCCGGAAAAAGTAAATCCATACCACTTTGATTTTCATGGGGGAATGTACACTGATGATGTATATGATTCCGGAAATCCGCACCTCAAAAAACCTTTGTGTTGCGGGGTTTTTTCCCAACTTACAAGCATGTAGATGGGGACCTGTTTGAAACAAAACCAGTTTATGTAACTTAAATTGTTTTAGCTTGGGGCCCTGCTGAAACAAAACCCAATTTTAAATAAAGAAGTGTTTTTAAGCGGGAAAAACCTGCTGTAACAAAACCCACTTATGTAACAAAATTTATTTATTACTTTTCCACTGTATTACAGTAATGAAGAAAAATAATGTTTTAAAAATTACAGAAAAGGTAGAAAAGTCTTTGGTCTGTGATGGTGCACTTTAATTTATGCTTAGTCTTACTCTGATTACCAAAGGCAGGGGTTCCTCAATTTCCAACACAAGTCTTCCCCCATTTGTGGCAGACGCATAACATATGAAATGCGTCGGTTTTAGGGCCTGCATCATTTTTAATGCTTTTGCATCTGGCTGCATCATTTATGTAATGCTTTTGCATTGGCTGCATCACTGGTTTAAGGGCGTCTGCATCTGGCGGGCATCACACGTGATGGGGCCCCTCTCACACATGATGGGGGCCCGGCATGATTTTTGTTGCCCAATGAGCTGTGTGGGAACTTACATAAAAGTGAATTCTTTAATTTATGTGGGGGGCCGCATCCATTTTCCTAGAAGGGCCACTTGGGGCCCTGCAGGCCACGGGTTTGGAGGCCCCCTGCAAAAAGGCTTTATATAAGAAGGAAATTCTGATACAGAAAAATTTTCCTTTGAAAATATACAATCAAGGTATAATTTGTAACCTCAATCGGGACCCTATTTTAAACAATGAAATATTTTTTCACAAAAAAAAGGTACTCAAGACTTGAAATTTTTCTAATAAAATTTAAATTTTAAAACGTCGGCTCTTTTAAAGTTCCCCTCATCCCGAAACATTATTTTTTTTTTAAAATGGTTTGGGAAAAATGCATTTAGAATTTAAAAAAAACACATTTTTAAAAATAAAAAGTCCTTCATACACAAATAACCCCAAAACAAAGGTGAGAAAAAACTTTGATGTTTTGGGCCCAAGCGGGGGATCAAAACGGGGGGGTTTGTTTTGCGTATCGTTCCAATAAAGGGTTGTTTGTGTTTGTTCCAGTCAGGGTATTTTTTTGCCTTTTTATTTCTCTAATTCCTTCTTTTAGTATTTTGCGTTCATTTTTTAAAACCCCACTTTTTCTTTGGGGTTCCCAAACCCAAAAAATCTATTTGTAATCCCTTTAGTGCCCAAAAAATAAAAGGGAAAATTTAATTATTCCCATTTTTGGTCTCAGGTTAGGCATGAGTAGCCCAAAATCTCTCCCCAAAAACCAAATGAGGTTTCCACAAGTAGAACCCTTTGGTACCCACGGATTTGTTCTCCTTTGGTTTTCCCGGTGGCCGGGAAAAAAACCCCTTCATTTTGTTTTAAAAATTTGCCCCCCAAAGCTAAAAAAGTATTGTTGGTGTCAGTTTTCAAAAAAAAAAAGAAAAGCCGTGAGGTGCTTCCCAAAAGTGAAAGTGCAAATTTCTCGACTTATTGCGTTTAATTTTAAAATTTAAAATTTAAATTCAAAAAGGGTTACGTTTTGTAAAGGAAAAAATTACTTATGCTATACAGTGGCCCCCCGGTTAACGATTTTAACCCGTGAAAGGGAGGGCTCATGGGTTATGCGAATAATCGTTATGGGGAATGAAATTTTTCCCCTTAAAAAATAATGGAAATAAAATTTAATTTCCCTGCCAAAAACGCCCAAAAAATATGAAAAAAAAAATTTTTTTTACCACAAAGAAAAAGTTAAATTTTTAAACACCAAAACTGGGAAAAAAGGGATGCACAATTCATTTACACTTAAATTTTTTGAAGATTGGTGATGATTTTTGGGATGGGAGGAGGGGAGAGCATTATTTCTTTCTGTTTTGAAGGGGTCCCCTTTTCCCTTAGGACTTGAGGTAGCAAGTCCTTTTTCTGGGGTTAAATTCCCCTTTTTCTTTTAATGCCCCTAGGACCCGCTTGAGGGGTTTTACTGGACCCCTGTGCACAAAAAAATTTTGGGCCATAGAGCTCTGTACCTTTCCCCTTCCTTCAAAAAAAACCTTTTCCCAAAAGGGGGCCCTAAACCCTTGTCATTGGGAAAAAAGTAACCCGCCGGCTTGCAAAGCTTTGTCAGGGTGATTTTATCTATAAAGGTTTGCAGTTTAACCCACTTTGCACACATTTCCCTTAAATTTTTTAAATAAAGGGACAAAGGATTCCCCAACTGGCATAGGGGTTCTCAGGGGTTTGCCCCCAAACCCTTTTAAAATCTTTCTTAATTTCCCCTACTTTAATTACCCTTTTTACCCCAGGGTTGGCACTAGAAGCTTTTTGGGGGGCCCCTGGTCACTTATTTTCCGAAACAGACCAAGGGAAAAAATGTAAAAAATTTGAAATATTCCGAGTGTTTGGATTTTGGGTGTTACCCCCGGAGGCTGGCTGGTAAAAAAAATTGGGACGGCCGGCCATGTGGGGGGCACATTGGGGCGTTCCGGAAAGAAAAACGGTTTTTGCGGGTTTTTAATCCCGGGTTTTCGCGGCAAAAAATTTTTCGAAAAAAGTAAATTTGTTTTCGGAAAAATCGCTATGCGATGCCATCGTTATGCCCGGGGGTCCAAGGATAGGGTTCATTACTACTTGTGGTTTCGGGGAAAACCCCCGTTAAAGGGCTTTTAAAAATCCATCATGGTACAGGATGACTCTGTTTTAAAAAACTGTTAAAAATGGAAATAAATCTCTGACTGTGAATGTTTTAGAACCGCTTTTTAAGGGGAATTTTCTGGTTCCCGGTAAAAAATTATATCTGGTTAAAATACAAAAATTTTGTTTTTATTTTGCCCAATTAAAAGTTCCAAAGACTTCGAACTTCCCAAAAAAATTTCTAAACAATATTGATGGAGGGGAATGCAAGTTGCCAAAAACTGTGTGAAAAAAGACACGATTCACAAAAAATTTTGGGCTAGGAGGGGGCTTAGGGTCTGAAATTGGTTGGTAGGAGTCTAGAAAGGGTTTTTTAAAAAAACAAAATTTATTATTTTTTTTTTGGGGGGGTGATGGGGTTTTTTGTGGAGGGCCCTTTAACCCTCCCCCAACCCGTGGGTAAAGCCGGTCTGAATGATGGAAAATGAAAAGGAAAAAAAAAGCTTTTGAATAGAAAGGTGGACAGGGGCGCAAAAAATGTGGGTTTAGGAAATTTACACAACCGGCGCTCCACCCTCCACCGCTCAGCGGGTAAAGCCCCCTGGACCCGGGTTTAAACTTAGGCTATTTGTTGAAATCCCCCTGTCCCCCCATTCTGGTTATTCACAAATAGCCATTCATTTGGGCTTAAAATTTTGGGTTTAAAAAAAAAATTTTCAAATTTAAAGGCAGCAGCACACTCCTGATGTATCCAGTTTTCCCTACTGTGTGGTTGGGGAAATTTAATTTTTTTACATGTACTCCTATCCCAAATTTTTTTTTTTTGAGTTTTCTCATGAACTCGTTTTTGTCTTCTAAATAAAAAAAATAAAAAACTAGCTTTAAAAATTATAGAAATAAAAAAATACCCTTAATCTGTGTCTTCTTTACCATAAATGCAAAAAAATTTCTAAATACTTTACAATCTAACACTAGTGTTTTTAGTACAATAAACAATGTACTGACAAACCAAGTCTTCAATTAACCCAATAAATTTATAATTATCCATTACTATTGTGGTCTGCTGAAGATGTATACAGTGGAACCTCAAAAATCAAATTGCTCCCAACACAACCAATTATGTAAGTGTATTTTTGTAAGTGCTTTTATAAGTGTATTATTGAGGGTCTGAAATGGACTAATCTAATTTACATTATTCCTGATGGGATTAAATTCATTCAGTAAAGGCACTCGAACAGCCTTCTGGACCGAAGAAAGTTCGATATTTGAGGTTCCACTGTATGTCGTACCGAATAGGTAAAATTGGTCAATTAGCAAGAACTCATTTAAAATTAAGTCCTTTCTAAAATTTTATCTTGTATGTTTAAAGATATACTTTTTTCACTTACTTAATGTAAAAATTAATAATTTTGTACCAAAAAACCTTAGAAAATTTGCCTAACCTTATTATAACAAGCGCAATTTAATTTAGCCTAATCCAACTAAATACATTTTAGATAAGTTTACAATAAACATGCATCATGTCAAAATAAAATATTATCATCATTATTATTATTAATCCACTGCAACGGTAGTTTGGCATAGCACGTTTCACTCTCTGAGGGATTTATGAAGCACCATCATCTGTCGACTCACAGCCGTCCACTCATTTATTAGCCTTGAACTGTCCAAACGCTGATCTACGTTCTTACTGCTATAACACTCGAAATGCAGATCGACATTTTTCCTGCTTCCAAATCTGGGACGGTTGCCCTGAGAGGCCTAGTCAGTACAGAATGGGTTTTAACACTCAGTGTGTGCAGTATTAAAAGATCTGGAACCACTTAGTACAGTAAGTCCTCAACTTACAAATACATTGGGGATCTGTATTGTGTATATAGCCTCTCCTTACTTAGCAACGTACTCATTTACTGACCACTCGGACTTATGACCTGCTCTCCAACCAGTATGCAAACCTAAATAAATACGACCTATATCAAAATAGCGTAAGAATTAGTATTAGTCTGCCCGAAGTGCCCATCTTTGTAATTTAAATCTTATAACATGTAAACCACACATTGTAAACTGTACAAGGAAATAAATACAGTGGACCCCCGCTTTACGATCACCTCCCAATGCGACCAATTATGTAAGTGTATTTATGTAAGTGCGTTTGTATGTGTATGTTTGGGGGTCTGAAATGGACTAATCTAATTCACAATATTCCTTATGGGAACAAATTCGTTCAGTAATGGCACTTGAACATACTTCTGGAATGAAATAATATCGTAAGCCGGGGGTCCACTGTATTTGTATTTGTATATATTAGAGCTATTTATTACAGTATACAGTACATGACTGTATATTTAAAAATATACCAGAAATGTTATAAATAGTATAAAGGTGATGTTAAAAAAAATCGAAAAAATAGTTGAAACAAACCCACTACCAGTGTATTATGCTCCTCGCTTAACAACCAATTCGCTACTGACCTGCTCTTAGGAACACAACTCCATTTTTTAACCCTTTGAGGGTCGACAGGCCCTCTCCAAAACTTGTTCTCAGGGTCGGCCAAATTTAAAAAAAAAAAAAAAAAAAAATCTCTTATGAAAAGATAGAGGATCTTTTCCCAATCATAAGGACACCAAAAGTTTGAAATTTGATGGAAAACTTACGGAATTATGCTCTCGCAAAGTTAGCGGTCTCGGGGATAATTACGCATCGGCGATTTTGCCCACTTTGAGCCCCATTTTCGGCCAATTCCACTGTACTAGTCGACAAAAAAACATGAATATTTCGCTTAAAACTCCATTTTTTCTATCGAATGGGTGCAAGAAACCACCCATTTATGAAATTCAACTATCCAGTACAGTGGTCAGAATTTAGCAATTTTGCCAATTTCATACAAATTTCAAAAGATGCCAATTTCTGAATAGGGTCCAGAATAAACAAGAAAGACATTCCTGGCACTAAAATGACATTTCCTCTGGTCATCAGTCACGTCTCAAGGCCCCTCTTATATTCTTTTGCTTTCCACTTTGAATTTTTATTCTCACAAAAAATATAAGATTTACTGTTATGCAGACTACTGCATTAGTGTAAAAAAATTGTATAAATATTATTGGCGCACTTGTGAAAGAATATTAGACTCACCAGTTGACGTGTATTGGACCATTGGCACGATTTGTTTACTTTTGAAATTTGGTAAAAATCAACCATTTCTGCTACTTTGAGCTCAATTTCAAGGTATCTTTCATTGGAAAACCAGTCAAAATCATCTCAATTTCTGTAATATGTCTTCCATTCTATAAAATGAGACCAAGAAAACTAGAATACAACAATAAATACCATACGAAAATACAGTGCAAAGTCGCTGTTTTATTCCAAAAAAACGGTCAAAGTTTTTTTTTTCTCATTATGCACTGTGTGCTGCAGGATTTTTTTTAGACTGTTCACACTGACCACATAGACCCATTCTTTCATGTGAAGCCCTACCAGCTTTCTCCCACTAGATTTGAGGGCGCTAGAATTTAGGCGTACTAGTACGTCAAAAACCCTGGGTCGTAAGCCGTACTAGTACGTCCGAAACCCTCAAAGGGTTAAGTGAGGAGAGGCTGTAATAATATATAATAATGATACAGACGAGTCTCAGTGTGCAAGTCGAGGACTTCCTGTACCAGTTCAACCAAGTGCCAGCCAGGGCAAACAGCGTGGCAAACCCCCAGGGATTCACTAATGCCATGTTGTATTAACACTCCCTTTTAAAATTCATTAGTATATCTTTATGCAGTACAAAAGTAATGTTAATTACATGTAATAATGTTAATAAAGTCTGTAATAGTTAGGCTTTGCCTGTGCATTTTTAATTCACCAACTGTCTTCCGAGTTAATACTAATGAATTATTATTATAAAACTAAGCGCTAAACCCACAAGGGTCGTTCAGCGCTGCAGTACTAATAAAGCACGACTTAAAAACGACGACCTTTTTTACCTCAACAAACGCACTATGGATAACCACCATTATCCTCAATAAACACAATAAATCCGGCATTTTTTACACACATCAAAAAGTGATATGGTATACCACATACTGAAATACAACAAAAAAATTAAGACCGCAGCGTCCTCTATAATAAACTGCTCATACTGTCCAGCGTTCTTTATTTAAAAACTTAGTTTGGATATAATTAAAAAAATAATTTGTACTAATGAACACATTTCTTTCTAGAAAATATTAAATTTTTTTATATCGACATTTATACAGATGGAAAATAAAGTAACTTAAGTAATGACAGTAATATCTGTATCCTTTTTGTAGTTACTGTTGCATGTGTTATCTTTTTGTAGTTACTGTTACATGTGTTATCTTTTTTGTAGTTACTGTTGTATGTGTTATCTTTTTGTAGTTACTGTTGTATGTGTTATCTTTTTGTAGTTACTGTTGTATGTGTTATCTTTTTGTAGTTACTGTTGTATGTGTTATCTTTTTTGTAGTTATTGTTGCATGTGTTATCTTTTTTGTAGTTATTGTTGCATGTGTTATTATCATTTTTGTAGTTGCTGTTGTATGTGTCATTATGTTTTTTGTAGTTACTTATTGGAGGAAGAACTTATAGGGCGTTGTCTTGCATTTTAACGTGCATTCAAACGATGTGACGTAACTTTGTCATGGGCCCCCCCTTCCCTTCTGAATCTCTAAAGCTAGTTGACCTCTGGCACGTCACTGTCCCAATGGAACCCGGTGGAAATATGTCACTTTTTTGGGTTATCCCAGGTTCTCTACACATATGCTGCTATGTATGATAATACGTATACAGTGGACCCCCGCATAACGATTACCTCCGAATGCAACCAATTATGTAAGTGTATTTATGTAAGTGCATTTGTACGTGTATGTTTGGGGGTCTGAAATGGACTAATCTACTTCACAATATTTCTTATGGGAACAAATTCGGTCAGTACTGGCACCTGAACATACTTCTGGAGTGAAAAAATATCGTTAACCGGGGGTCCACTGTATATTAACTGTATATCTGTATACCTGAATAAACTTACACTGTCCAGTGCATTGCACTTTGGTTGACTGCTCATGCAAGAAGGGTTTTTGGATATCCCTTTGGGGTCATGTCCCCTTTTGCTGGCACAACCCCCGATGGTTTCACAATTTAAAAAAAATATGGGATGGTAGAGAAGCTTTTTCTGAAGGTTATGGAATTATTTTATTTTGCTAATATACCTCCTGTTCTAGCAATCGAGTCCAAAATACTGCCCATTCAACTATCAATACTATTCTACAAACTGCCCGGAAGTTGGTAATTTGGCCAATTTTACACAAAATTCAACAAATTCCAATTGAAAAATGGACACTGTACACAAATAACCCACACATAGAAGAGAGGAGCTTATGGCGACGTTTCGGTCTGACTTGGGCCATTTACAAAGTCACACTATGTGACTTTGTAAATGGTCCAAGTCGTACCGAAACGTCGTCGTAAGCTTCTCTCTTTTATGTGCGGGTTATTTGTGTATCGTTCCAGTCACGGTATTGTGCCTTTTTGTTGTTACTTATGGACACTGTAGGCATTCCAGCTATGGGGCGTTCAATACAGGAGGACCCACATATTCAGCATCCCTTTTCGGTGTTCCATGTTTTTGTTGGTTTTCAACTGAGTCGTTCAGTTTGTTCTGTGATTTTACCACTTTTCTGCCATTTTCGCACAACCGCTGCATAAGAGAAAGACAACCAGTGCCATATTTTAAGGTAAGTATTGTATGAACTCTGTATTTAATTTACTTTGTTATCTATTTTAATGTCTAGCTGTATTGAGTACTTAATCCGTAAACGGTCCAAACGTATATACAGTGGACCCTCGCTTAACGATCACCTCCAAATGCGACCAATTATGTAAGTGTATTTATGTAAGTGCGTTTGTACGTGTATGTTTGGGGGTCTGAAATGGACTAATCTACTTCACAATATTCCTTATGGGAACAAATTCGGTCAGTACTGGCACCTGAACATACTTCTGGAGTGAAAAAAGTTCGTTAACCCGGGGTCCACTGTATATATTTTTCAACATTTGAAAGTATGTAAAAAAAGTAGATCTTCTTTTTGTATTTTTACATTTGAAAATGTGTAAAAAAAACTTTGATCTACTTTTTTTTTTTGTTATATTTGAAAATATGTAAAAAAAAACGTAGATCTACTTTTGTAGCAGTACACATGTGAACGTAGATCTGCTTGGACCGTTTACGGGTTCATATACGATAGTGTAAACACATTGTCAGGCACAATCGATAATGAATAAAACGCACTTTTTCCACCATCAGTAATTTGTTTACCTCGGAACCTAAAGACCATACAAATGGGGCCCTTGTGTATTTATGTTGGGCTCTCTAGTGAAAATAAAGTCAAGTCTTCCTGGCTTGTCATTCCTTCAAAATCTCATGAGTTTCTAACACAACACTATAAGCGAGATCTGCATTGAGTCAAGCGTCTGGCTCCTCCATGTTTTTGTATATGTGAGTGGATCCCATTTTTGCCATTGTAGTCTTAAGATCAGGCTTTAGCTTGGTCAAAATGCTCTGCATAGCTATGGGCTTTCTCAGTGGGATACGGCCGGTTTGTTGAAAGGAGAAAAGCTATGGGCTTTCTACATGCACAACCGTATGTCACCCATTACTGTACAAACACTTAATTATGTGGAAGCAAATCTTTGACTCTGACTATAGTTGATATTCCAGTCTGTAATTACTTATAGTTACAGAAACTGTTAAGATAGTCATATCCCATCTTTTATATTTAACTGATAGTACGATACTTAAAATCCCATCTTCGATATTTAATCAATCATACTATTTTTAATAATTTCCAATGACTGAAGCTATTGTCACCTTCCCTTGTAAGCAATAAGAAAGGAGGAACACTGCAGAAGGCCTACTGGCCAATACAAGGTCCTCATCAAAACTACTGCTACCCAAGAATTTACTCTCATACCCACGACACCAATCTCTTTTTAAAGCTACTCAGGGTCCTAGCCTCGATTATCCTACTCGGAAGACTGTTCCACACAGAGAGAAAAGGAAATCCAAGGTAAAACAGGAATCACGTATTTCAGCCTCTAATTGAGGTCATTTTCGGTTGCCAATCCACCATGTTTGCTTCTCTTCGTGAGGGGGTTTGTGTTATATTAATTAGTAATACATCTCCTCAACGATGCACAAACACACATAAAGGGGAACTCCTTGATTTGTGCATATATTCGTGTGTGTGTGTGTGTGTGTGTGTGTGTGTGTGTGTGTGTGTGTGTGTGTGTGTGTGTGTGTGTGTGTGTGGTGTGTGTGTGTGGTGTGTGTGTGTGTGTGTTTGTGTTTGTGTGTGTGTACTCACCTATTTGTGGTTGCAGGGGTCGAGTCTTAGCTCCTGGCCCCCGCCTCTTCACCGGTTGCTACTGGTGTGTGTGTGTGTGTGTACACACTCGCTTGTCTGTGGTTGCAGGGGTTGAGTCACATATACACGTGCGTGTGTGAGAGAATCAAACATTAGGTACAATAAAATTGTACCTGTTAAGACGGCAATGTGGCAAATACTATCCATACTCAAAGCGTGAGTACTCGACCACGGCCACACACAAACGAACACCTGGCTATGAAAGGGCTCATTAGCTCTTCAAAGGAAAAACTTGAATTCCTTCCTTACTACATCAAATTTTGACCACTTAAATAAAAGCTTACATTAAAAATCATGACAGTGGAAGTTTATGGGACTGTTAATACATGTTGATATCAGGTCTAAGACCAACTCAGCAATTCTTTCATAAAATGAAACTAACTAGCAGTAAATGCAAGACAAACTTACAAAGTTTAATATTTCTTACAGTCAATAGCTAAAACTTCTTAGTATTACTGTAATTCAATAAACTAAATCACTTCTTTCTTGTGTTATATACCAAAGAAAAGATATATAGATTAAGTTTTGTTAGAATTTAATACACAAGTAACCTGCACTTGGAGAGGAAGGTTTCAATAGTGTTTAGCTACTGGACCATCATCGTCAAGGTTCACATCAACTGAATCATTGGGGGTTGTATGTGAATTGAAGATTAAGACAAATGTGCAACAGTTGGGTCTACCTGGAGGGTATTCCAGGGGTCAACGCCCCTGCGGCCCAGTCCACGGCCAGGCCTCCTGGTGGATCAGGGCCTGATCAAGCAGGCTGTTACTGCTGGTCACGTTGATGAAATATTTCGCCTACAGAGTAGGCTTCTTCAGTCAAACACAGAGGAAGCAGTAGAAATGAAATAAAGATGATGTAATCAGTTCATCAACCTTTGAGAAAAAGTATTTGAGGTGATGAGTCCCTCAGCCTGGATTTCGTGTTACTTCCACTAATGGATTTCGTTCTCTACAACATCTTGGACATCATCCACCTCACCTTAACAGTATTTAACCCTTACACTGTCCAAACGTAGATCCGTATTCACGTACATGAGTGCTCCGACCTTCATTTTCTACATTTGAAAGCACGTAAAAAAACAGATCTACGTTCAGTGCTACACACGTGAACATAGATCTACATTTGGACAGTTTAAGGGTTAAGACAACATTCTCAGGTTTCAGCTTCATACCAGTGAGATGAACTCTTCTCCAGGCTGAGGGACTGACCACCTCAAGTACTTTTTTTCTCCAAGGTTGATGGTTGTATCTGACTGAAGAAGCCGACTCTTCTCCAGGCTGAGGGACTGACCACCTCAAGTACTTTTTTCTCCCAGGTTGATGGTTGTATCTGACTGAAGAAGCTGACTCTTCTCCAGGCTGAGGGATTGACCACCTCAAGTACTTTTTTTCTCCAAGGTTGATGGTTGTATCTGACTGAAGAAGCCGACTCTTCTCCAGGCTGAGGGACTGACCACCTCAAGTACTTTTTTTCTCCAAGGTTGATGGTTGTATCTGACTGAAGAAGCCGACTCTTCTCCAGGCTGAGGGACTGACCACCTCAAGTACTTTTTTCTCCCAGGTTGATGGTTGTATCTGACTGAAGAAGCTGACTCTTCTCCAGGCTGAGGGACTGACCACCTCAAGTACTTTTTTTCTCCAAGGTTGATGGTTGTATCTGACTGAAGAAGCCGACTCTTCTCCAGGCTGAGGGACTGACCACCTCAAGTACTTTTTTCTCCCAGGTTGATGGTTGTATCTGACTGAAGAAGCTGACTCTTCTCCAGGCTGAGGGACTGACCACCTCAAGTACTTTTTTCTCCCAGGTTGATGGTTGTATCTGACTGAAGAAGCTGACTCTTCTCCAGGCTGAGGGACTGACCACCTCAAGTACTTTTTTTCTCCAAGGTTGATGGTTATATTTGACTGAAGAAGCTGACTCTTCTCCAGGCTGAGGGACTGACCACCTCAAGTACTTTTTTTCTCCAAGGTTGATGGTTATATTTGACTGAAGAAGCTGACTCTTCTCCAGGCTGAGGGACTGACCACCTCAAGTACTTTTTTCTCCCAGGTTGATGGTTATATTTGACTGAAGAAGCTGACTTTTCTCCAGGCTGAGGACTGACCACCTCAAGTACTTTTTTCTCCAAGGTTGATGGTTGTATCTGACCGAAGAAGCCGACTCTTCTCCAGGCTGAGGGACTGACCACCTCAAGTACTTTTTTCTCCCAGGTTGGTTATATTTGACTGAAGAAGTCTACTGTGTAGGCAAAACGTTTCAACAATAAAGATACCAAACTGTTACACACCTGACTTAATCTTTAACTTGTTGGTATTGTATACTATGTTCAATAATATTTGTGAACTGTTTCATCACACTATAGTAACTTTTATTCTCTTTAGAATTTATACCTTTATCTTTGACGAGTTTTGGGTCTCACTACTCTCAAAGCCTGGCCATGGGCCAGGCTCATCTGGTGCTTGCCTTGTCAACCAGGCTGTTGCTGATGGAGGCCTGCTGCCTCACATATCCATCACAGCCTGGTTAATCTGGTACCTGGTGAATATACTTGTCCAGTCTCCTATTGAAGGCTTCTACACTTGTTCCAGCAGTTTCTGATATCTTCTGGTAAGATGTTGAAAAGTCTGGGGCCACAAATGTTGATACAGTGTTCCCCTATTTTCCCCACTGCACCCCTGCTCCTCCATGGGGAAGTGGAAGAGGATTCTTCCTCCGTAAGCCATGCGTGTCTTAAGAGGCGACTAAAATGCCAGGAGGAAGAGGCTAGTATATACAGTGGACCCCCGCATAACGATCAGCTCCCAACTCGACCAATTATGTAAGTGTATTTTTGTAAATGCTTTTGTAGGTGTATTTTTAGGGGTCTGAAAGGGACTAATCTAATTCACAATATTTCTTATGGGAACAAATTCAGTCAGGAAATGAGTGAGCTACTCAAGTCCCAATATGACTCAGTTTTTAGCAAGCCGCTAACCAGACTGAGAGTCGAAGATCAAAACAAATTTTTTATGAGAGAGCCACAAAATTTGGTTAACACAAGCCTATCCGATGTTATCCTGATGCCAAATGACTTCGAACAGGTGATAAATGACATGCCCATGCACTCTGCCCCAGGGCCAGACTCATGGAACTCCGTGTTCATCAAGAACTGCAAGAAGCCCCTATCACGAGCCTTTTCCATCCTATGGAGAGGGAGCATGGACACGGGGGTCGTCCCACAGTTACTAAAAACAACAGACATAGCCCCACTCCACAAGGGGGCAGTAAAGCAACAGCAAAGAACTACAGACCGATAGCACTAACATCCCATATCATAAAAATCTTTGAAAGGGTCCTAAGAAGCAAGATCACCACCCATCTAGAAACCCATCAGTTACACAACCCAGGGCAACATGGGTTTAGAACAGGTCGCTCCTGTCTGTCTCAACTATTGGATCACTACGACAAGGTCCTAAATGCACTAGAAGATAAAAAGAATGCTGATGTAATATATACAGACTTTGCAAAAGCCTTCAACAAGTGTGACCATGGCGTAATAGCGCACAAAATGCGTGCTAAAGGGATAACAGGAAAAGTCGGTCGATGGATCTATAATTTCCTCACTAACAGAACACAGAGAGTAGTCGTCAACAGAGTAAAGTCCGAGGCAGCTACGGTGAAAAGCTGTGTTCCACAAGGCACAGTACTCGCTCCCATCTTGTTCCTCATCCTCATATCCGACATAGACAAGGATGTCAGCCACAGCACCGTGTCTTCCTTTGCAGATGACACCCGAATCTGCATGACAGTGTCTTCCATTGCAGACACTGCAAGGCTCCAGGCAGACATCAACCGAATCTTTCAGTGGGCTGCAGAAAACAATATGAAGTTCAACGATGAGAAATTTCAATTACTCAGATATGGTAAACATGAGGAAATTAAATCTTCATCAGAGTACAAAACAAATTCTGGACACAAAATAGAGCGAAACACCAACGTCAAAGACCTGGGAGTGATCATGTCGGAGGATCTCACCTTCAAGGACCATAACATTGTATCAATCGCATCTGCTAGAAAAATGACAGGATGGATAATGAGAATCTTCAAAACTAGGGAGGCCAAGCCCATGATGACACTCTTCAGGTCACTTGTTCTATCTAGGCTGGAATATTGCTGCACACTAACAGCACCTTTCAAGGCAGGTGAAATTGCTGACCTAGAAAATGTACAGAGAACCTTCATGGCGTGCATAACGGAGATAAAACACCTCAATTACTGGGAGCGCTTGAGGTTCCTAAACCTGTATTCCCTGGAACGCAGGCGGGAGAGATACATGATTATATACACCTGGAAAATCCTAGAGGGACTAGTACTGAACTTGCACACGAAAATCACTCACTACGAAAGCAAAAGACTTGGCAGACGATGCAATATCCCCCCAATGAAAAGCAGGGGTGTCACTAGCACGTTAAGGGACCATACAATAAGTGTCAGGGGCCTGAGACTGTTCAACTGCCTCCCAGCACACATAAGGGAGATTACCAACAGACCCCTGGCAGTCTTCAAGCTGGCACTGGACAAGCACCTAAAGTCAGTTCCTGATCAGCCGGGCTGTGGCTCGTACGTTGGTTTGCGTGCAGCCAGCAGCAACAGCCTGGTTGATCAGGCTCTGATCCACCAGGAGGCCTGGTCACAGACCGGGCCGCGGGGGCGTTGACCCTCGGAACTCTCTCCAGGTAAACTCCAGGTATAACGGCATCCAAACAGACTTCTGGATTAAAATAATATCGTTATGCGGGGCTCCACTGTATTACTAAATGTAAAAGAAGAAACTTTTGTTTTTCCTTTTGGGCCGCCCCACCTCGGTGAGTTACGGCCGGTGCGTTAAAAGAAGACGAGTTTGAAGGTGCAACCAAGTGCTTTGAGAGGAAAGTTAAGGGTAACATACACTACATAAGACCATGAGAAAGGAGGAACACTGCAACAGGCCCACTGGCCCATACTAGGCAGGTCCTTCTCAAACCCAAACCCACTTAACAAATTTATTTGCAGAAGCAATAAACTTTGATAACCCTATTAAGTCATGTGCAAGTCCCAAAATCCAACCCCTCTCACTCAAGTGTTTATCTAACCTAAATTTGAAGCTACCCAACATCTTAGTTTCAATAACTGGACTTGAGTCCTGGAGGTTGGAAGTACTAATAACTAGACTCAGTCCTGGAGGTTGGAAGTACTAATAACTGGACTTGAGTCCTGGAGGTTGGAAGTACTAACTGGACTTGAGTCCTAGAGGTTGGAAGTACTAATAACTAGACTCAGTCCTGGAGGTGGGAAGTACAACACCTGAACTTTAAAAGAGGGGTTTGCTATATTTAATGTTTAGAGTGACATCGAAACTTTCGTATCTGCGTGCCTCTGCAAAGACAGTGATAGCATAAATGATGGTGAAAGTGTTTTTTTTTTCTTGGGAGGGGGGGGGGGTCACCCTGCTTTGGCGGGAGACAGCCAATGTGTTAAAAAAAAAAAAAACCCTATTAGGCAAGCTGTTCCACTCATCAACTACTCTATTTCCAACCAATACCAGAGGGACTCACACAAGGGGCATCTCACTGAACAATGCATAGCTCTTGACACGTGAAAAGGCCAAAGCCGGAAACTTGTTTGCATCGCTGACATCAATTGGCGATATATTTTGCTTGTCGTCATAATAGATGGAAACGATGGTGTAGTTCCGCCACATCAGCATCCAGTGTGGCCTCTCTTTCACAGGCCGAATTTCAAACTCCTGAAAAAAAAATCAAAGCTAGTGAACTCTCCAAAACAAAAGCTACATCTGCTGTAAAGTCACAACACCGTGACTGGAAAAATACACAAACAACCCACAGTTTGTGATGGAGTGAGTGATGATGGAAGTGTTTCTTCTTTTTTAGGTCGCCCTGCCTTGGTGGGGAAACAGCCAATGTTGATAATAAAAATAAAAAACAGGAGAAAGAAACTTATGGTGATATTTCGGTCCGACTTTGACCAGTAGAAAAGTGACTTATTAACATTACCAAGTGACTTGTTAATGGTTCAAGATGAATCAAAATATTGTCATAAGTTACTTTCTCTTAGGTGTGGGTTATTTGTGTATAGAGTAGAACCCCTGTATTTGGAGATTCGGTTTCTGCGGTTTTTGTTATCAACAGTTTACCGTGGCCCAAAAATAACCATTATTTTTGCTTAATAATGGCTCCAAAGCACAAAAATAGTGATGGTGGCAGTTCTTCAAAGCCTAAGAGAAGCTGTGAAGTGCTTCCCATCGGTGAGAAAGTGCTAATTCTCAACTTTTTGTTTATAATTTAAAAATGACTTATATATATAAGGTTCACTACTATCCGTGGTTTCAAGCATCCACGGTTAGGTCTCGGAATGTACCCCTGTGAATACAGGGGGACTGCTGTATCTGGTAATCTGTAACTGCTCTAGGCCTAAGATCATGCCTAATTTAAAAAAACAAGAGAAACTACATAAAAATCAGGACAAGTTTATACTGTATGTTATTTGACATATATGCAGGGTTTACTTGTTATTTTATATGTTCGTGAAACAAAGAAAAGGCCACCACTCCCACCAGAGTGCAAAACTTTTAGCAAGCTTCCATTTTAGCAGCATATAATGGGAGGGTGGTACTTTGAGTGTTTGATTTTTACCAACCTACTACACATGACAGGAAGGTGTGTGAATGGTGGACTGGCAGTCAGGTGTGTGGATGATGGAGGGGAAGCCTGGTATGAGGATGACGGAGGGGCTGTCAGGTATATGGATGGTGGAGGGGAGGCCAGGTGTGAGGATGATGGAGGGGCTGTCAGGTATGTGGATGGTGGAGGGGAAGCCAGGTGTGAGGATGATGGAGGGGCTGTCAGGTATGTGGATGATGGAGGGGAAGCCAGGTGTGAGGATGACAGAGGGGCAGTCAGGTATGTGGATGGTGGAGGGGAAACCAGGTGTGAGGATGACAGAGGGGCTGTCAGGTATATGGATGGTAGAGGGGAGGCCAGGTGTGAGGATGATGGAGGGGCTGTCAGGTATGTGGATGGTGGAGGGGAAGCCAGGTGTGAGGATGATGGAGGGACTGTCAGGTATGTGGATGGTGGAGGGGAAGCCAGGTGTGAGGATGACAGAGGGGCAGTCAGGTATGTGGATGGTGGAGGGAAAACCAGGTGTGAGGATGACAGAGGGGCAGTCAGGTATGTGGATGGTTTAGGGGAAACCAGATGTGAGGATGACAGAGGGGCAGTCAGGTATGTGGATGGTGGAGGGAAAGCCAGGTGTGAGGATGATGGAGGGACAGTCAGGTATGTGGATGGTGGAGGGGAAACCAGGTGTGAGGATGACAGAGGGGCAGTCAGGTATGTGGATGGTGGAGGGAAAACCAGGTGTGAGGATGACAGGGGCAGTCAGGTATGTGGATGGTGGAGGGAAAGCCAGGTGTGAGGATGACAGAGGGGCAGTCAGGTATGTGGATGGTGGAGGGGAAACCAGGTGTGAGGATGACAGGGGCAGTCAGGTATGTGGATGGTGGAGGGAAAGCCAGGTGTGAGGATGATGGAAGGGCTGTCAGGTACATGGATGGTGGAGGGAAAGTCAGGTGTGAGGATGATGGAGGGGCTGTCCGGTACATGGATGGTGGAGGGAAAGCCAGGTGTGAGGATGATGGAGGGACAGTCAGGTATGTGCAGAGCTAAACAGTGAATTAACTTGTGGGTGTTGGCAGGTGCGTGGACGGGCAAGCCAAGATTTACATCTCATGTCATCATTCAAAGATAAATAGTACTATCCACTGACTATTTGAAAGATGGTCTCTGCGACATCGGTGGTCCCTCCTATGCGTCTGCGACCTTTCCTTCTGTTGCTCATTCTCTCGCAAGAACGCCGCTTGAACATCAACGACACGTTGGAACCGTGGATGCGATAATGCCCTATCAGCGTCTGAAACAAAAAAAGGCTTGAAATGGAACAAAAAGGCTTGACAGTATAACAAAAAAAAAGACTTGAAACTGGACAAAAAGGCTTGAAAATTTGAATAAAAAGGTCTGAAATGTAACCAAAAGGTTTGAAAATGGAACGCAATGGCTTGAAATCCATGGAAATGAACTTAAGTAACAAGTTACTATCCAATGTATATACACTATCTATTTGCCCAAAATGCTCTGTATATCTATGGGTTTTCTGCCTGAACAACTATATATCACTCATCTCTGTATACACTGTATCATGCCGAAATAAACTATTATTATTATTATTATTATTACAGTGGACCCCCGCAAAACGATTACCTCCGAATGCGACCAATTATGTAAGTGTATTTATGTAAGTGCGTTTGTACGTGTATGTTTGGGGGTCTGAAATGGACTAATCTACTTCACAATATTTCTTATGGGAACAAATTCGGTCAGTACTGGCACCTGAACATACTTCTGGAGTGAAAAAATATTGTTAACCGGGGGTCCGATGTATTTAGGATACAGAGGTGAGATGTCAATATGATAAGATAGAAGACATATACACATATACTCAGCCAGGCTGAGGGACTGTTCACTTTACAGTCACTTCTTCAAGGCTGAGGGACTGTTCACTTTACAGTCACTTCTTCAAGGCTGAGGGACTGTTCACTTTACAGTCACTTCTTCAAGGCTGAGGGAATGTTCACTTTACAGTCACTTCTTCAAGGCTGAGGGAATGTTCACTTTACAGTCACTTCTTCAAGGCTGAGGGAATGTTCACTTTACAGTCACTTCTTCAAGGCTGAGGGACTGTTCACTTTACAGTCACTTCTTCAAGGCTGAGGGACTGACCACCTCAAACTATTTGCAGTTACTGCATACCATTAAAATGCACCACTCTGTGCAAAGCTTCGCACAAAAAATACGTCACAATAAAAACCTGCTTTGCATATACAGCCTCTCCTCGCTTAACAGAGTTGTTCCTAAGACCATGTTGGTTAATGAATTCGTTGCCAAGTGAGGAGCATACTATAATGGTAGTGGGTTTGTGTCAACCATTTATTTATTTATTTATTTAGTTTATGTTTTTGTAAACAGTACACTGAGATTTTGTATTTACAATAGCGGGTTGCAATGCAAAGATAGCCTCTATTATGCCTGGCATTATGGGCCAACTTAACATTATTGGCTTACAGACTACTTAATACTAAGGAGTATATCATAGTTGTACAGTAGGATAGTAATTATTTCATAGTTGAACAGTAGGTTATTAATTATAAGTGAATTAAATTTGTATAAGAGAAAGGATATATTCATATAGTCTACAATGCTTATTGTGGAAAACAATGGTTCAATTATATTCCTGTTAACAATGGATAAAAGGTTCAAAGTGATTGTTGAAGTTATGATGTGGGAGTACATAGGTGAGTAAGTGTGTACTGAGTATTTAGCGTTTAGTCTAGGGTGATTAAGTAGCTTTTGAGGAGAGTCTTAAACTGATTTTCAGACTGGGTTACTTTAATATCTTCTGGTAATGAATTCCATATTTTAGGGCCCTTTATGTGCATAGAGTTTTTACACAATGTGATATGGACACGAGGTATATCAAAAAGAGATCTGTGTCTTGTGTTGTGGTCTTGTATCCTGTTTAGGTTGGTGAGGAGAAGTTTGAGTGGATGGTTTATATTTGCGTGTATTGTTCTGTGTATGTGGTAGGCACATGAATAAGTATGGATGTTCTTAATGGTAAGCAGATTCAGACTTTTGAAAATTGGTGGAGTATGCTGGCTGGAGTGGGAATTTGTTATCATTCTTACTGCTGCCTTTTGCTGGGTTATTAGGAGTTTTAGGCGATTGGATGTTGTTGATCCCCATGCACAAATTCCATATGTAAGATAAGGGTATATGAGTGAATGGTACAGTGCCAGGAGAGCTGATTGTGGAACACAGTACCTTATCTTTGATAGTATGCCTACAGTCTTGGAGATTTTCTTAGTTATTTGTTGTATGTGTGTCTGGAACTTAAGGCTACTGTCAAGGTGGATACCTAGGAATTTTCCCTCTGTGAGTCTTGTGACTGATGATCCATTTAGCGTTATGTTAATCGGATCATTTGCAGCTTTGTATCCAAACTGGATGAAATAGGTTTTATCAGTATTCAGGGTAAGTTTATTGGTCATCATCCAGGCAGATATTTTCTGCAATTCGGCATTGACTGTGTTTGCTAGTATGATTGTGTTTGGGTGGGAAAAGACATATGTAGTGTCATCTGCAAATAATATGGGTTTGAGTAGCTGTGATGCATTTGGTAGATCATTGATGTAGATGAGAAAGAGGAGTGGTCCAAGGACGCTTCCTTGTGGGACTCCTACTGTGATTGGTTGGGTGGAAAAGTTTGCATCATTTGCATACACATATTGAGTTCTGTTACTAAGGTATGATTTTAGGTAGTTGAGGGAGTGGCCTCTTATACCATAGTGCGTTAATTCGGAGTACAGCAGTTCATGGTCGACTGTATCGAAAGCTTTACATAAATCAACGAAAATGCCCAGCGGGACTTCTTTCTTTTCGAGTGCAGTATATATTAGTTCTAGCATGTGTATGACAGCATCATTCGTGCTTTTATTATTCCTGAAGGTAGCTGATTCAATGGATTTGTCAAAGAGCGTTTGCAATAATTGGTGACAATACTTGAGAAGCTTTTTTGTATATAAAAGCAGGCAAGCTGTTTATGTCTCCTGCCTTGTTTTTAAGGGTGCTTATGATGAGCGTAATTTCTATGGGGTTGGTTGGAGCTAGGAATAGCGTATTTGGGAAGGTACCTATGAGGTAGTCTGATATTGTTTTAGTGTCATGTTTATACAGTAGTGTACTGTATATTGTAATAAACAGAATAGAGAAAATCAGCTCTCATATACATTATTTAGGTATGCATACTGGTCAGACAGCCCGTCGTAAACCCGAGTCGTCGGTAAACAAGCATGTCACTAAATGAGGAGAGGATGTGTACCTTGAACTTTATATCTTCTACATATTCCTTTTAAAAAGTTTAGTTTTGCTTTGGTTTACAGTACAAGGAAAACTTCTGTGACACATACCTGTGGATTGCGTACCTCCCGGCTTCTCAGCTGTGCCACAACAGTGGCTGGCTCCTCTGAAGTGGTCAGCATGGCGACTATGCCATCTGTGAAGAATCTGTGGAGGATTTATTGGTTAAATTACTCGACTCTGGACACTGTAATGACACCACAAATAGAATGTCCTATGTAAAAAAATTGTAGCTACAACTTTACAAGACTATAACCCAAATAAATTTTTTGAGTTCTTGTATGGAATAGAACTCAAGTTTCTGAATTGAATGTCATATAATGTACAAAATAGTACCTATAATGTCATCACCAGCACCAACACTAACACCAGTACTAACACTCACCACCATCACCAACACTCACCACCAACACCAGCACCAACATTCACCATCAACATCAGCACCAGTACCTACCACCAGCACCAACACTCACCTCACATAGCGGTAATACTGGACCAGGTGCCAAGGCTGGTAGTTCTGATCCTGGAAGCTGCTCTCCCCAGCACGGAAGTAAGTAGTGCGAGAAATATAACAGCCGTTGTAGCGCGGGTGAGGTCGGTGGATAAACATCTCTCTCCACGACCCATACACACCCAACACGCCACAGTTGATGCCCCAGATCCTTTAAAAAATATATTTATGGGAAGTACAATGCCTGTACTTTAAAGGAGGGGTTCAGGATATTGGCAGTTTGGAGGGATATGTTGTGTATCTTTATACATATATGCTTCTAAGCTGTTGTATTCTGAGCACCTCTGCAAAAACAGTGATTATGTGTGAGTGTGGTGAAAGTGTTGAATGATGATGATAGCATTTTCTTTTTGGGGATTTTCTTTCTTTTTGGGTCACCCTGCCTTGGCGGGAGGCAGCCGACTTGTTAAAAAAAAAATATATATATATACATATATATAGTAACTTTTAAAAGTTCATTTTTTTACAAATAACAAAAATATTTATTTTCATAATGGCAGGCTTTCTTCCATATCTCCAGGTTCCTATCTTGTCTAACCTGTGGATACTGTGTATCTCTTGGTTCATACCTCTGTCTAACCAATGGCAGGCTTTCTGCTGTCTCCAGAGATACACAGCATCTCTGTGGATGCTGTGTATCCCTGAGTCCCCCCCCTACCCGTCTTACCAATGGCAGGCTTTCTGCCATATCTCCAGATACACAGCATCCACAGGGATGCTGTGTATCTGTGGGTTCCTACCTCTGTCTTAACTATGACAAACTTTTTACCATATCTGTGGGTTCCCACCTGTCTTACCTGTGGCAGGCTTTGTGCCATATCTCTGGGTTCCCACCTGTCTTACCTGTGGCAGGTTTTGTGCCATATCTCTGGGTTCCCACCTGTCTTACCTGTGGCAGGCTTTGTGCCATATCTCTGGGTTCCTGGCCACCAGATAAAAGCCCTGGCAGACCCTGGACACCTGTTCCAACGACCTCATGTCTAAATCGCTGCCAACCACCCAGCACATGATGCGCTCCAGCATCTCAGGAGGCAGACACGATATATGTGGAGCCTAAAATACACATCAGAGAGAACCATTAATACGAAAACTTTATCTCCTTATACATCTGAAATTTACTCAAAATACAAAGCATCCACACTTACTGCTGTGCATACTGCATAAACAGGATATTAAATACAAATATTAACCCAGTCCTAGGCAGTAGGTTGGTAGACAGCAACCACCCAGGGAGGTACTACCATCTTGCCAAGTGAGTGTAAAATAGAAGCCTGTAATTATTTTACATGATGGTAGGATTACTGGTGTCTTTTTTCTGTCTCATAAACATGCAAGATTTCAGGTACATCTTGCTACTTCTACTTACACTTAGGTCACACTACACATGCATGTACAAGCATATATATAAACACCACTCTGGGTTTTCTTCTATCTTCTTACTAGTTCTTGTTTATTTCCTTTATCTCCATGGGGAAGTGAAACAGAATTCTTCCTCTGTAAGCCATGCATGTTGTAAAAGTTGATTAAAATGCCGGGAGCAAGGGGCTAGTAACCCCTTATCGTGTATATATTACTAAATTTAAGAGGAGAAACTTTCGTTTTTCCTTTTGGGCCACCCGCCATGGCAGGATATGGCCAGTTTGTTGAAAGAAGAATAATTAACCCAGCCCTAGGTAGTAGGCTGGTAGACAGGAGCCATGCAGGGAGGTACTACCGTCCTGCCAAGTGAGTGTAAAATGGAAACTTGTAATTGTTTTACATGATGGTAAAATTGCTAGAGTTTTTTTTCTGTCTTATAAACACATGAGATACCAGGTATATCTTGCTACTTCTACTTACACTTAGGTCACACCACACTTCAGGTGTCCTGTAGCTTGATCGCTAGTGCACTCAGCTCACACACTGAGGTCCGGAGATTGAATCCTTGGTATGGCTGGAAAACATTAGGATGTTTCCATAGGACACCTGCTGTCCATGTTCACCCATCAGTATAAAATGGGTACCTGGGTGTTAGTAGATTGGTATGGGTCGCATCCTGAGACAAAACTGACCTAATTTGCCAAAATGCTCTGCATAACAAGCGGCTCTCTATGTCAGCAAGGCTTGTATACCTTGTACATGTACTTGTAGAAATAAAGATAATATATTATATTATTATTATTACATGCATGTACAAGCATATACAGTATATGCGGCGGGGGCGTTGACCCCCCGGAACTCTCTCCAGGTAAACACTCCTCTGGGCTTTCTTCTATTTTCTTACTAGTTCTTGTTTATTTCTCATCTCCATGGGGAAGTGGAACAGAATGCTTCCTCTGTAAGCCATATACAGTGGACCCCCACATAACGATTACCTCCGAATGCGACCAATTATGTAAGTGTATTTATGTAAGTGCGTTTGTACATGTATGTTTGGGGGTCTGAAATGGACTAATCTACTTCACAATATTTCTTATGGGAATAAATTCGGTCAGTACTGGCACCTGAACATACTTATGGAGTGAAAAAATATCGTTAACCGGGGGTCCACTGTATAAGAGGCGACTGAAATGCCGGGAGCAAAGGGCTACTAACGCCTTCTCCTGTATACGTTACTAATTTTAAAAAGAGCAACTTGGTGGGATATGGCTCGGTTTGCTGAAAAAAAATTAACCCAGTATACAATTCTTCTTGAAGCTACAAGAGATATAATACAAACATCTCTGATATTCACCGTCTTCAATTCAAATAAACGACCCAAAAAACATGGAACTCTTCACCAAGATTTTGATTTTTTTTAAGTTTTTATCAAAACTTTTCAAGTTTTATAACTCTTTATCAATATTATAAAAATTTTATTACTCTTCACAAACATTTTAAAATTATTATTATTATAATCATAATTTATTTTATTTTTTTTTATTATCACACTGGCCGATTCCCACCAAGGCAGGATGGCCTGAAAAAGAAAAACTTTCACCATCATTCACTCCATCACTGTCTTGCCAGAAGGGTGCTTTACACTACAGTTTTTAAACTGCAACATTAACACCCCTCCTTCATAACTAAACACCAAACCCACAAGGGTCGCACAGCACTGCTTACATTTCAAAAGCTTTCAAACTATCGAGAAATTCTATCCGCCAACTGCTTCAAAAAGATTTATATTAATAAACCTCCTGAATTTAATGCAAATTTACTTACAGCAACTATAATTGTCAAATATACAACCTCTCCTCACTTAACGACGGAGTTTCGTTCTTAAGACCACATCGGTAAACAAATTATTCGCTAAGTGAGGAGCATACTATAATGGTAGTGGGTTTGTGTCAATCATCTTTGATATTGTTTTAATGTCACCTTTGCACCATTATAACACTTCTGGTATATTTTAAATGTTTATACAGTAGTGTACTGTATATTGTAATAAATAGAATAGGAGAAATCAACTCTAATATACATTATTAAGGTATGCATACTGGAGAGAACCCGTCGTAAGTCCGAGTCGTTGGTAAATGAGTATGTCGCTAAGTGAGGAGAGGCTGTATATAAGCAATCAATCAACCCTTAAACTGTCCAAACGTAGATCTACGTTTGCTCGCATAGCGCTCCGAATGTAGATTTATGTTTTTTTACACTGTTTCTTATGGAGAAAATCAAGGTTGGAGCGCTACGCGCGCAAACGTAGATCTACACTTGGACAGTTTAAGGGTTAATTACTGTCTTATTAATCTTAAGACAGTCTTAACTTTGTCTGAAATCTTGTACATAGTAAGAGACTTTCTGCAGGCACACCTAAATGTCATCTAAACGTAAATATTGTATCATGATGAAATAAATAATCTGAATGTGCTATTACTCACGTTTTCTCTCTTATGCAGAACAAGTCACATGGGGATGGAAATCTTTAGCTCTAAATCTTTCACACTCTCATGCATCATCAGGAGCTATGCAATGCTGCAATACTAGCAGAAATGGGAAGAAATTCTCCGAGGTGAGGCAGGAGAGTTCTCAGCGGCGACACAGACACAGCTCTCTCATTTACATACAATGGGTACGACATAGCAGTGTATTACCATACTGCCAGATAATGTCGGATAACAGATAACCCTTTACCAAATGCGTTGCCTATTAGTGGTCAGGAAACAGGACAAGATCTGTTAGTGATTCTGGGGATTATTTTCCCTACAGCTTAGTCTCAAACCAAGCCAACTAATTTGGAAAGAAAATATTACAATAATGTATGTTATAATGTACTGCTTCATAACCTGTGTCAACACAGAGTAAGAATTAGGATTAGTCTGCCTGAAATGCCTAGGCATGATAGTGGCCTTCTTTGTAATTCTTTCTTTTTCTTTCAACACACCGGCCGTATCCCACCAAGGCAGGGCGGCCCAAAAGGAAAAACAAAAGTTTCTCCTTTTACATTCAGTAATATATACAGGAGAAGAGGTTACTAGCCCCTTGCTCCCGGCATTTTAGTCGCCTCTTACAACACGCATGGCTTACAGAGGAAGAATTCTGTTACACTTCCCCATGGTGGTAAGAGGAAATAAACAAGAATAAGAACTAGAAAGAAAATAGAAGAAAACCCAGATGGGTGTGTATATATATGTTTGTACATGTATGTGTAGTGTGACCTAAGTGTAAGTAGAAGTAGCAAGACGTACCTGAAATCTTGCATATTCATGAGACAGAAAAAAGGACACCAGCAATCCTACCATCATGTAAAATAATTACAGGCTTTCGTTTTACACTCACTTGGCAGGATGGTAGTACCTCCCTGGGCGGTTGTTGTCTACCAACCTACTACCTAGGTTCTTTGTAATTAATAAATATGTAAACCACACATTATAAACCACACATTATAAACCACACATTGTAAGCTTTACAAGCAAATAAACATTTTCATATTTATTCAGAAGTATTAAGAAGCATATACAAATAACCCGGACATAGGAGAGAGAAATTTATGACATTTCGGTCTGACTTGGACCATTAACCAATTAATGGTCCAAGACCGACTAAAATATTGTCATAAGTGTCTTTCTCTTATATGTGAGTTATCTGTGTATTGTTCCAGTGATGGTATTGCGACTTCTTGTTCTGTATTAAGAAGCACTTATGAAAGTAACGTGCATATTGAACATATGTAAGAGTTACCTGTTGAACATATGTAAGAGTTACCTGTTGAACATATGTAAGAGTTACCTGTTGAACATATGTAAGAGTTACCTGTTGAACATATGTAAGAGTTACCTGTTGAACATATGTAAGAGTTACCTGTGGAACATATGTAAGAGTTACCTGTTGAACATATGTAAGAGTTACCTGTTGAACATATGTAAGAGTTACCTGTTGAACATATGTAAGAGTTACCTGTTGAACATATGTAAGAGTTACCTGTTGAACATATGTAAGAGTTACCTGTTGAACATATGTAAGAGTTACCTGTTGAACATATGTAAGAGTTACCTGTTGAACATATGTAAGAGTTACCTGTTGAACATATGTAAGAGTTACCTGTTGAACATATGTAAGAGTTACCTGTTGAACATATGTAAGAGTTACCTGTCATCTTACATGTTCACGACAGAGAGATCAGCAGTCCTGCCAGAGTGTATAAGAAATAAGAGAGTTCCATTCTGCACTCATCTGATAGGGCAACAGTACCTCGCTGGATGGATGCTGTCTACCAACAATCAGTGACTTACTGTATGTAAGAACAGAGTAAAAAAAATAAAAAATAAATTTACCTCTTGGTTAAACTGTGGAACACACATTGCCTGAGTAGGAGTCATGAGCATTTGAAACCTGGCTACCAGGTCTTGAAGTTCCTCTTCATCAAGATCACTCTCGGTTGTAGTATCTTCGCACTCTACTGCCGTCCCACCGCGATATCCTAAATTTAAATTTAAAATGTATTGTATTAATATTACAGTGGACCCCCGGTTTACGATATTATTTCATTCCAGAAGTATGTTCAGGTGTCAGTACTGACCGAATTTGTTCCCATAAGGAATATTGTGAATTAGATTCCCCTCAAGGAAGGTTCCTTGATGTTGGTGAGGGGCTCTTGATTTAGGGAATTGGATCTGTGCTCCAGTTCCCCGAATTAAGCCTGAATGCCTTCCACATCCCCCCCCCAGGCGCTGTATAATCCTCCGGGTTTAGCGCTTCCCCTTTGATTATAATAATAATAATAATAATAATAATGTGAATTAGATTAGTCCATTTCAGACTCCCAAACATACACATACAAACACACTTACATAAATAAACTTACATAATTGGTCGCACTGGGAGCTGATCGTAAACCGGGGGTCCACTGTATATGCATTTTTTAGGCCTAGCTATAATGCTCACTTAATATATGATAGTGTAAATATGTTATCAGACTTTTATATGTATTTGAAAGGTAAAAAATAACTGTTTTGTTTTACAGCGGTAACCTGGAACCTAACCTGTTGTATAAGTGGGGCCCTACAGTAACCTGGAACCTAACCTGCTGTATAAGTGGGGCCTTACAGTAACCTGGAACCTAACCTGCTGTATAAGTGGGGCCTTACAGTAACCTGGAACCTAACCTGCTGTATAAGTGGGGCCTTACAGTAACCTGGAACCTAACCTGCTGTATAAGTGGGGCCCTACAGTAACCTGGAACCTAACCTGCTGTATAAGTGGGGCCTTACAGTAACCTGGAACCTAACCTGCTGTATAAGTGGGGCCTTACAGTAACCTGGAACCTAACCTGCTGTATAAGTGGGGCCCTACAGTAACCTGGAACCTAACCTGTTGTATAAGTGGGGCCCTACAGTAACCTGGAACCTAACCTGTTGTATAAGTGGGGCCCTACAGTAACCTGGAACCTAACCTGTTGTATAAGTGGGGCCCTACAGTAACCTGGAACCTAACCTGTTGTATAAGTGGGGCCCTACAGTAACCTGGAACCTAACCTGTTGTATAAGTGGGGCCCTACAGTAACCTGGAACCTAACCTGCTGTATAAGTGGGGCCTTACAGTAACCTGGAACCTAACCTGCTGTATAAGTGGGGCCCTACAGTAACCTGGAACCTAACCTGCTGTATAAGTGGGGCCCTACAGTAACCTGGAACCTAACCTGCTGTATAAGTGGGGCCCTACAGTAACCTGGAACCTAACCTGCTGTATAAGTGGGGCCCTACAGTAACCTGGAACCTAACCTGCTGTATAAGTGGGGCCCTACAGTAACCTGGAACCTAACCTGCTGTATAAGTGGGGCCCTACAGTAACCTGGAACCTAACCTGCTGTATAAGTGGGGCCCTACAGTAACCTGGAACCTAACCTGCTGTATAAGTGGGGCCCTACAGTAACCTGGAACCTAACCTGCTGTATAAGTGGGGCCCTACAGTAACCTGGAACCTAACCTGCTGTATAAGTGGGGCCTTACAGTAACCTGGAACCTAACCTGCTGTATAAGTGGGGCCTTACAGTAGCCTGGAACCTAACCTGTTGTATAAGTGGGGCCCTACAGTAACCTGGAACCTAACCTGCTGTATAAGTGGGGCCCTACAGTAACCTGGAACCTAACCTGCTGTATAAGTGGGGCCTTACAGTAACCTGGAACCTAACCTGCTGTATAAGTGGGGCCCTACAGTAACCTGGAACCTAACCTGCTGTATAAGTGGGGCCCTACAGTAACCTGGAACCTAACCTGTTGTATAAGTGGGGCCCTACAGTAACCTGGAACCTAACCTGTTGTATAAGTGGGGCCCTACAGTAACCTGGAACCTAACCTGCTGTATAAGTGGGGCCCTACAGTAACCTGGAACCTAACCTGCTGTATAAGTGGGGCCTTACAGTAACCTGAACCTAACCTGCTGTATAAGTGGGGCCCTACAGTAACCTGGAACCTAACCTGCTGTATAAGTGGGGCCTTACAGTAACCTGGAACCTAACCTGCTGTATAAGTGGGGCCCTACAGTAACCTGGAACCTAACCTGCTGTATAAGTGGGGCCTTACAGTAACCTGGAACCTAACCTGCTGTATAAGTGGGGCCTTACAGTAACCTGGAACCTAACCTGCTGTATAAGTGGGGCCCTACAGTAACCTGGAACCTAACCTGCTGTATAAGTGGGGCCTTACAGTAACCTGGAACCTAACCTGCTGTATAAGTGGGGCCTTACAGTAACCTGGAACCTAACCTGCTGTATAAGTGGGGCCCTACAGTAACTTGGAACCTAACCTGCTGTATAAGTGGGGCCTTACAGTAACCTGGAACCTAACCTGCTGTATAAGTGGGGCCTAACAGTAACCTGGAACCTAACCTGCTGTGTAAGTGGGGCCTTACAGTAGCCTGGAACCTAACCTGCTGTATAAGTGGGGCCTTACAGTAACCTGGAACCTAACCTGCTGTATAAGTGGGGCCTTACAGTAACCTGGAACCTAACCTGCTGTATAAGTGGGGCTTTACAGTAACCTGGAACATAACCTGCTGTATAAGTGGGGCCCTACAGTAACCTGGAACCTAACCTGTTGTATAAGTGGGGCCCTACAGTAACCTGGAACCTAACCTGTTGTATAAGTGGGGCCCTACAGTAACCTGGAACCTAACCTGTTGTATAAGTGGGGCCCTACAGTAACCTGGAACCTAACCTGTTGTATAAGTGGGGCCCTACAGTAACCTGGAACCTAACCTGTTGTATAAGTGGGGCCCTACAGTAACCTGGAACCTAACCTGTTGTATAAGTGGGGCCCTACAGTAACCTGGAACCTAACCTGTTGTATAAGTGGGGCTTTACAGTAACCTGGAACCTAACCTGCTGTATAAGTGGGGCCCTACAGTAACCTGGAACCTAACCTGCTGTATAAGTGGGGCCTTACAGTAACCTGGAACCTAACCTGCTGTATAAGTGGGGCCCTACAGTAACCTGGAACCTAACCTGCTGTATAAGTGGGGCCTTACAGTAGCCTGGAACCTAACCTACTGTATAAGTGGGGGCTTACAGTAGCCTGGAACCTAACCTGCTGTATAAGTGGGGCCTTACAGTAACCTGGAACCTAACCTGCTGTATAAGTGGGGCTTTACAGTAGCCTGGAACCTAACCTGCTGTATAAGTGGGGCCCTACAGTAGCCTGGAACCTAACCTGCTGTATAAGTGGGGCCTTACAGTAGCCTGGAACCTAACCTGCTGTATAAGTGGGGCCCTACAGTAGCCTGGAACCTAACCTGCTGTATTAGCAGGGCCTTACGGTAGCCTTGAGCCTAACCTGCTGTATAAGTGGGGCCCTCCTGTACAGCAGTAGCCGAAAATATAACCTGCTGTATAAGCGGGTCAGCCTCTCCATGCCTAGCCACACTATGAATGGCACTTCTTTTCTTAAAATTATCAGCCCAACTCGTACTAGCCTTGAAGGATTGCATTCCAGCACTTGTTCCAGGTTTTTTTCAGAAGGTCATCATGCAACCACCTCGCTTTTTCAGAAATAATTGGCCTAATATCGGACTCAAAGTGGGCAAAAATCGCCGATGAGTAAATATCGGCGATGAAGCAAAATTCATGAAAGTGTAATTTCGTAGTTTTCCATCAAATTTCATACTTTTTGGTTTCGTTACCTTTGGAAAAAAAATTATCTATCATTTCATAAAATAATTTTCTGAAGGGGAAAAAATTCTTGGATACTGAGAGAAATTCTCAGATCAGATCTGGAAAGGGTTGATCAATATATGATGATGGAGTGAGTGATGGTGCAAGTGTTTCTTCTTTTTCAGGGTCACTCTGTCTCGGTGGGTGATGGCCGATGCATTTAAAAAATATTACAGTAAACATAATTACTTGAGAGAGAGACAGAGATAGAGACATGATAGAGAGATACAGAGTAGAGAGAAATAGAGAGATATAGATACATATATAGAGAGAATGGCCATATAAAGAATCAAGACAAACAGTTAATTATAAAGAGAGAGAGAGAGAATAACAAAATTCCCTACCCTCGGTCCTTTCCAGCACATTGCGACTATGTACCCTGAACTCTATGTCAGGTACGAGGGTCATAGCACGTCTGTAGAACTGTATGGCTTCGTACAGCTGACCGCTCTGCTCCAGTTCAACAGCCTTGTTAAACAGTTCAGTTGCCTGCAACAACATACACCATTATATAAAATAAGTCTTCAACTTACAAACACATTGTGCATAATAATATATAATAATGATATTACAGACTCTCCTCACTTAGCGATGTAATTGTTTACCGTCGACTCGGACTTACGATGGGCTCTCTGACCAGTATTCATATCTAACTAATGTATATTAGAGCTGATTTCCTCTATTCTGTTTATTACAATATACAGTACACTACTGTATAAACATTTAAAAATATACTCATACCTCTCAAAGCCATATACCCGTGGACCTCGACTTACAATGGGGTTACGTTCCGACAAGCCCATTGTAAATAAAAAATACAGTGGAACCTCGGTACTCGAACAGCTCCCTACTCAAACAATTCGGTATTCCAACGCTTTGTTTGGTAAAAAAAATCGCTCGGTAGTCGGCCGTTTGCTCAGCACTCGACCAAACAAACACGACCTGCCAGAACTTCACTGCGAACTATTTCATGTGTCTTCGTATTTTTTTGGTGCTCTTTTTTATATTATTTGTATAAGTAAGTCACCATGGGGCCTAAGAATTTTACTGATAACAGCCAACAAAAAAGAAAATTGGTTGGGAAAAATTCGTTCAGTGCTCAAACAGATCGGCACTCAAACAGCCTTTTGGAATGAATTAAGTTCAAGTACCAAAGTTCCACTGTACTGTTAAGTAAAAAATATTGTAAGTCGAAAATTTCCTCAGTAGGATATGGATGTGATATGCTAAATAAATAACTAACTAAATACTAATACTGAAAAGTAAAAAAAAAAATTGCATACAAGTTATGGACTTGCCGTCTCCAAGCTGCATAATTTTCTTAAGGTTTATCTCCAAAGTTACTGCTTTTGCACCAACGTGAAGTCGAAGTATTGTACTGTAAGTCGAATCCTCACAAGTCTAGGACCACCTGTAGTCTATAAACGCAAGATAAGTCATCGTGACAGACTCATTCATAACTTGTCTTGGGTTAACGTCTGGGATTATTTAAGAAAGAAATAAGAAAAATGTTATGTTTGTACGCATCACCCACAAACAACCTTTAATAATAGTAATAATAATAATAATTTTTATTTCTACATGTGCAATGTAAAATGTAGTTTATACGGAAATATAATATTGCTAAGCATAAAAGGAAGGATCTAACATGCATGTGCAGAAAGATTGCTGGAAATAGTGACTGAGATAGTGAAAGATTACTGGTAAGAGTGACTGAGATAGTGAAACATTACTGGTAAGAGTGACTGAGATACTGAGATAGTGAAAGATTACTGGTAATAGTGACTGAGATACTGAGATAGTGAAAGATTACTGGTAATAGTGACTGAGATACTGAGATAGTGAAAGATTACTGGTAATAGTGACTGAGATACTGAGATAGTGAAAGATTACTGGTAATAGTGACTGAGATACTGAGATAGTGAAAGATTACTGGTAATAGTGACTGAGATACTGAGATAGTGAAAGATTACTGGTAATAGTGACTGAGATACTGAGATAGTGAAAGATTACTGGTAATAGTGACTGAGATACTGAGATAGTGAAAGATTACTGGTAATAGTGACTGAGATACTGAGATAGTGAAAGATTACTGGTAATAGTGACTGAGATACTGAGATAGTGAAAGATTACTGGTAATAGTGACTGAGATACTGAGATAGTGAAAGATTACTGGTAATAGTGACTGAGATACTGAGATAGTGAAAGATTACTGGTAATAGTGACTGAGATACTGAGATAGTGAAAGATTACTGGTAATAGTGACTGAGATACTGAGATAGTGAAAGATTACTGGTAATAGTGACTGAGATACTGAGATAGTGAAAGATTACTGGTAATAGTGACTGAGATACTGAGATAGTGAAAGATTACTGGTAATAGTGACTGAGATACTGAGATAGTGAAAGATTACTGGTAATAGTGACTGAGATACTGAGATAGTGAAAGATTACTGGTAATAGTGACTGAGATACTGAGATAGTGAAAGATTACTGGTAATAGTGACTGAGATAGTGAAACATTACTGGTAAGAGTGACTGAGATACTGAGATAGTGAAAGATTACTGGTAATAGTGACTGAGATAATGAAAGATTACTGGTAATAGTGACTGAGATAGTGAAAGATTGCTGGAAATAGTGACTGATAAAAGCAGCAACAATGTACTAACTCTTACCTTTAATTCTACATCAGGTCTGATTTCCTCTTCCACTCTACCACCACCACCACCACCACTACCAACATTACACTCTGTATTGGTACCACTACCACCACTACCAACATTTTCAGTAGCAGTGCTAACACTCCCACTGCTCCCTGCATCTGTCCCTTGACTGGGAGAACTTGGTACAGCTCTGGGGCTTCCTCTTGCTGGGCCTGGGGGCCATTGGGGTCCCTGAAAGGGTCCTTGTGATGCTACTCTTGAAGGAGACCTCACAGAAGAATAGATCCCTTTCTGAGCGGGATTTCCCACCAACTCACGCTGCCACTCCTCACGGAAGGTGGCAAGTACAGCCTCTCGATTCTGCTATTAAAAACAATTAAGTTATAATAATAATAGTAGTAACAATAATAATAATAATAATTCTCCATTCTCCATGGGGAAGTGGAACAAAATTCTTCCTCCCTAAGCCATGCGTGTCATAACAGGCGACTAAAATGCCGGGAGCAAGGGGCTAGTAACCAATTCTCCTGTATACAGTGGACCCCCGCATAACGATTACCTCCGAATGCGACCAATTATGTAAGTGTATTTATGTAAGTGCGTTTGTACGTGTATGTTTGGGGGTCTGAAATGGACTAATCTACTTCACAATATTTCTTATGGGAACAAATTCGGTCAGTACTGTCACCTGAACATACTTCTGGAGTGAAAAAATATCGTTAACTGGGGGTCCACTGTATATTATTAAATTTGAAAGGAGAAACTTTCGTTTTTCCTTTTGGGCCACCCCACCTTGGTGGGATATGGCTGGTACATTGAAAAGAAAAAAATCTCCATGGGGAAGAAGAACAAAATTCTTCCTCCATAAGCCATACGTCATAAAAGGCGACAAAAATGCTGGGAGCAAGGTGCAACCTTCTATATAAATCACTAAATTTAAAATGTAAAACTTTTCTTTTCTTGTTAGGTCACCTTACCTTGGTGGGAGACAGCCAGTGTATTGAAAAAATAATAAAAATCATTTTTATTTCAGCATGATATATATTTTTATAGAGATGGCTGACATTTTTGTATGCATGCAGAAAGTCCCTAGTTGTGCAGAGCATTTCAGGCTAACTTAAAACAAAAATGGCAATGACTAATTGATGGCTTAAATACAGTAGTCGCCCCATATCCGTGAAGGATACATTCCAAGATCTACCACAGATACCCGAAACTGGGGATGGTAGTGAACCCTATGTATAAGTCATTTTTTTACATACATACCTATGATAAGGTTTAATTGATAAATTACGCACAATAAGGCATTTCCAACATTAAATAATAAAATACATTGTACATTATTATACTTCACCAATGGAAGACTTATTTTTGCTGTACATCTTAGCGCCTTCAGCATACAATTTTCTTTCTTGTTGCATTAAGTGAAGAATTAGCATTTTTTCACCAATGGGATACACTTCATGTCTCTTAGGCTTTGTAGAACTGCCGCCATGACTGCTTTTGTGTTTTGGTGCCCTTATTAAGCAAAACTGAGAGTTATTCCCGAGCAACGGTAAACTGCAGATAACTGAAACCACGGATACAGTGGTTCTATTGTACAAGGACATTAAAGGTTCACGAACAATAATTTTAGGAATCACAAGAACAAACAAGCAGTGGCAAAGATGAACAATGACTAACTGAATTAAAAAACAGAAAAGAATTTTGTGTTGTTAGCTTAAATAATTTAATCAAATTGTAAACTCTGAATACACATGGTATCCTTAAAGCTGAGGCTGATCTCTCTTCTCACTACATCCCTCTGCCATCTGTCTGTCAAGTATATTGATATCTTTCACAAAAAATAAAAATGTGTGTGCCTCGTTAATCATAAAGAATGACGGACGTTCGATTCTCCATCTGGTACATGTGGCCCAACCTCTGAGCAGTCAAACAGTTTGTAAGTTAAGAGTTTGTTCAGATTTTTAACCCTGAAAGGTTAGTTTTCCATGATAACCCAAGAAAGTCAGTGCATCATCGAGGACTTGTAAGGATTGTAAAGGACCTGCCTAGTATGGGCCAACAGGCCTGCTGCAGTGTTCCTCCTTTCTTATGTTCTTATGTCTCATTTCCCTTGTGATTCTTCAATCTTGTCCCCCAGGATGTGACACACACCAGTCCCCTAACACCCAGGTACCTACTTGCTTGCTGGATGAACAATGACAGCAGGTGTGAGGTAACTAACACCCAGGCACCTCCTTGCTTGCTAGGTGAACAGTGACAACAGGTGTAAGGTAACTAACACCCAGGTACCAACTTGTTTGCTAGGTGAACAGTGACATCAAGTGTAAGGTAACACACCCCATGTTTCGACCCGGCCGGAGACTGAACCCTGGACACTCGGTGTGTGAGGCAAGAGTGTTGTCTACCAAACCACGGGACACCGTACAGTACAGTACAGCAATACATTACATATGTTAACATGCTAAGCAATTCTCTTAACCACAAATATGTGAAAAACCACATACAGCCTCTCCTCACTTAGCAATATACAGTGGACCCCCGGTTAACGATATTTTTTCACTCCAGAAGTATGTTCAGGTGCCTGTACTGACCGAATTTGTTCCCATAAGAAATATTGTGAAGTAGATTAGTCCATTTCAGACCCCCAAACATACACGTACAAACGCACTTACTTAAATACACATAATTGGTCGCATTCGGAGGTAATCGTTATGCGGGGGTCCACTGTACTTGTTTACAAATGCCTCGGACTTACAATGGGCTCTCTGACCAGTATGCATATCTAATGATGTATATTAGAGCTGATTTTCTCTATTCTGTTTATTACAATATACAGTACACTACTGTATAAACATTTAAAAATATACCAGAAATGTTATAAATGGTACAAAGGTGACATTAAAACAATATCGAAGATGGTTGACACAAACCCACTACCATTATAGTATGCTCCTCACTTAGTGACATATTCGTTGACCGATGTGGTCTTAGAAACACAACTCCATTGTTAAGTGAGGAGAGGCTGTATTCTTATCCTCATTATCTGTAATTATAATCCAACCTTAAGTAATAACAGACTGCCTCTTTGTTCTTGTAATTCCGAAATTTACTGTTTATGAGCCCTTAACGTTCATATACGTACATACAGTGGACCCCCGCATAACGATTACCTCTGAATGTGACCAATTATGTAAGTGTATTTATGTAAGTGCGTTTGTACGTGTATGTTTGGGGGTCTGAAATGGACTAATCTACTTCACAATATTTCTTATGGGAACAAATTCAGTCAGTACTGGCACCTGAACATACTTCTGGAGTGAAAAAATATCGTTAACCGGGGGTCCACTGTATAAGCAATTAATTAGTTACTGCCATTTTGCTTTTAAGTTAGGATAAGTTTGCCTGAAATGCTCTGCATAACCATGGGCTTTCTGCATGTAAGTGTCCCGTAGCTCAATTGCTAGTGCACTCAGCTCACTCACTGAGGTCTGGAGATCAAATCCCCAGTACGGCTGGAAAACATTAGGACGTGTTTCCTTAAGACACCTATTGTCTATGTTCACCCATCAGTATAAAACAGGTACCTGGGTGTTAGTGGACTGGTGTGGGTCGCATCCTGGGTGTTAGTGGACTGGTGTGGGTCGCATCCTGGGTGTTAGTGGCCTGGTGTGGGTCGCATCCTGGGACAAAACTGACCTAATTTGCTGAAAATGCTCAGCATAACAAGTGGCTTTTTATATACACCTACCATCCGACTTACGACCACTCGACTTACGACCGTGTTTTTTATGCCAAATTTCTGGGAAATAAACAACTATTTGTGTTGTACACAGTGTTTATCCTAAACCTTACAGTATAAAATACAGTACTAACAGCATAAAAAGTAAAGTAAAACATGAAATACCAAATAAAACAACAAAAAAAAGTCATTACATAAATGTTTTGTTGATATTCAGTAGTAAAATTCGACTTACGACCATTTCGACTTACGACCAGTTTCTCGGAACCGAACTCGGTCGTAAGTCGGATGGTAGGTATAGTAGTATGTCACTGATGTCAGCTATGGTCTGTATACCTTGTACATGTACTTATAGAAATAAAATTATTATTATTATTATTATGAGATGTCACCCACCTCTGCACAAACACTGTATACCTTTGATGACTTTTGAATCTATGCCCGAAGCCCGACCATGGACCAGGCTCATCTGATACCATGCTAAAATAAATTATTATTATTATTATACTTTTACAAAAAAAGTAGCCTCCCTGATGCCCTGAATCACATTTTAAATTAGAAATACAGCCTCTCCTCACTTAAAGCCACCTTTGCACTACAGTGGACCCCCGCATAACGATTACCTCCAAATGTGACCAATTATGTAAGTGTATTTATGTAAGTGCGTTTGTACGTGTATGTTTGGGGGTCTGAAATGGACTAATCTACTTCACAATATTTCTTATGGGAACAAATTCGGTCAGTACTGGCACCTGAACATACTTCTGGAGTGAAAAAATATCGTTAACCGGGGGTCTACTGTATTTATAATAATTTTAGTATATTTTTAAAGGTTTATACAGTGGACCCTCACCTAACAATATTAATTGGTACCCGAGAACGAATATCGTTAGGCGAGTTTTTTAGCATTAGCCGAAGCAAAAGTTAGCATTAAAATGTATCGTTAGGTGAATTTAACGTCATGTGATGCGTTCGTTAGGTGAGAGTCCACTGTACAGTAGTGTACTGTATATTGTAATAAACACAACAGAGGAAATCAGCTCTAATATACATTATTTAGGTATGCATACTGGTCAGAGAGCCCGTCGTAAGTCCGAGTCTTCGGTAAACGAGTACGTCACTAAGTGAGGAGAGGCTGTAAGTGTATACATACCTGCCTGGCTACAGGAAGAGACTCGGTGTCTTCAGTTATATCACCTAGAGCAATGTCATCATCATCAGCTCCAGCAGAAGTAGTGGGGTCAGCCTGAAAGTAAAACACAAATATATCTGTCTTCAAGTTATGTCCTGGAATTTGTATTGATAAAGCCACTGGTTGGCAAAACGTCTACAATAAAGATATCCAGATGTTGCACATGTGTCTTAATTTCATCACAAATACAGTGGACCCCCGCATAACGATTACCTCCGAATGCGACCAATTATGTAAGTGTATTTATGTAAGTGCGTTTGTACGTGTATGTTTGGGGGTCTGAAATGGACTAATCTACTTCATAATATTTCTTATGGGAACAAATTCAGTCAGTACTGGCACCTGAACATACTTCTGGAGTGAAAAAATATCGTTAACCGGGGGTCCACTGTATATCCATTGAAAACCATAACCTGAAGTCACTCTGTCTAACTTTTTTGGGTTATCCCAGGTTGTCTACACATATGTTGCTATGTATGATAATCTATGTAACTGTATTTGTGTATACCTGAATAAACTTACTTACTTACTAAATGCGATGAAAAAGATATTAATTCAGTAATGGAGAAAATTCAAGGGGAGGGGGGTATTTTTGTCACCCTTCCACCATGTTGTGGGTTTTGAAGATAATAAGATAATAATAGACAGATCCTACTTTCATGCATTTACCTGTCCAATCTACAGGTGGTCCTTGACTTACGATGGTTCAACTTAAGATATTTCAACTTTACGATGGTGCAAAAGCAACTACTTTGGAGGGGTGCGATGGCCCCTAAAACATTTGGCATTTTAAATAAAGAGCTAGGAATAAGTAGGTCAAAGATAGAGCTATATGTAATCAAAGCACTGGAAGCCTCCATTATTCAGCGGAAAATACATAACCAGTGGGGGAGGTGGGTATAGAACTGTGTAACCTCCCATGTAAGTTAGCATTGGAGAGATCGGATAGTACATGCAGGGGTAATCCCCCCTGGAGAAGTGCATGCTGTTTGAGAGGAGTGATAATATCTAGGCCAGCCGTAACCACCAACTTGAGGGTGCTTTCCATCACAGCTAATACAGTGGACCCCCGGTTAACGATATTTTTTCACTCCAGAAGTATGTTCAGGTGCCAGTACTGACTGAATTTATTCCCATAAGAAATATTGTGAAGTAGATTAGTTCATTTCAGACCCTCAAACATACACGTACAAACGCACTTACATAAATACACTTACATAATTGGTCGCATTCGGAGGTAATCGTTATGCGGGGGTCCACTGTATTTAAAAAAAAAGTAAATAATTACCCAACATGAAGGTGGCAAGTCCATAAATTGTATTAATTTTTTTACTTTTCAATGCTGGTATTTAGTCGCAGTAATTATTTGTTTATTTACTTATTCAGTGACAGCAGTTATTTATTTATTTATTTAGAATATCATATTCATTTTCGATTTACGATATTTTGATTTATATCTTCAACTTACGATACCTTCGACTTACGATACCTTCGACTTACGATACCTTCGACTTACGATACCTTCGACTTACGATACCTTCGACTTACGATACCTTCGACTTACGATACCTTCGACTTACGATACCTTCGACTTACGATACCTTCGACTTACGATACCTTCGACTTACGATACCTTCGACTTACGATACCTTCGACTTCGATACCTTCGACTTGCGATACCTTCGACTTGCGATACCTTCGACTTACGATACCTTCGACTTACGATACCTTCGACTTGCGATACCTTCGACTTGCGATACCTTCGACTTGCGATACCTTCGACTTACGATACCTTCGACTTACGATACCTTCGACTTACGATACCTTCGACTTACGATACCTTCGACTTACGATACCTTCGACTTACGATACCTTCGACTTACGATACCTTCGACTTACGATACCTTCGACTTACGATACCTTCGACTTACGAATACCTTCGACTTACGATACCTTCGACTTACGATACCTTCGACTTACGATACCTTCGACTTACGATACCTTCGACTTACGATACCTTCGACTTACGATACCTTCGACTTACGATACCTTCGACTTACGATACCTTCGACTTACGATACCTTCGACTTACGATACCTTCGACTTACGATACCTTCGACTTGCGATACCTTCGACTTGCGATACCTTCGACTTGCGATACCTTCGACTTACGATACCTTCGACTTGCGATACCTTCGACTTACGATACCTTCGACTTACGATACCTTCGACTTACGATACCTTCGACTTACGATACCTTCGACTTACGACACCTTCGACTTACGATACCTTCGACTTACGATACCTTCGACTTGCGATGGGTTTATCTGAATGTAACCCCATTACAAGTAAAGCACTTATAGTTATAAATCATCACAGAGTAGTATTTGCTTTAACAACACTGCTTGGTAATTTCTCCAACTTAACCAAGACTCTTCAACCACGTCAGTACTTCCCCGTATCATTTCCAAATTCAAATTTAACCCACTTGAATCCATTACCATGAATAATTTCTCGGTTACATCATTTCATCTCTTTATTATTCCATTTTTCACATGCACACATCAATCATATCTGCCCTAATTCTGTTTTTATATAGTGTAAATTCAGTGCCTTCAGTCTATCTATACAGGCATACCTTATTAATAAGGCACTCGCTTTAAAGTGCTTCACTAATATGGCACTTTTCAGTTATACAGTGGACCCCCGCTTAACGATCACCTCCCAATGCGACCAATTATGTAAGTGTATTTATGTAAGTGCGTTTGTACGTGTATGTTTGGGGGTCTGAAATGGACTAATCTACTTCACAATATTCCTTATGGGAACAAATTCGGTCAGTACTGGCACCTGAACATACTTCTGGAATGAAAAAATATCATTAACCGGGGGTCCGATGTATTCACTTTTATTATTTTTGGTGCTTGCTTTGCTATTAAGATGGTTTTCGACAACTTTCCAAAAAACTTATGATTTTTAAATTTTTGCATTTTTTTCTAGGTCTAGTGCTAGTGTGCACTTAATAATTGATAGCGTTTTATAGGCTTTATATGTCCTCTCAAGGAAAAAAGGCTGTGATTTACTTTAATGTGATATACGCTTTATAGTGGCAGTATGGAACCTAACCTGCCATTCGATAAAACGAACAAGGATCAGCTCGAAGATCATCAACAGCATCAGGTGCTGCTGGGCCTAATGCTGATCAGAGAGGAGCTGACCAATGCACTTTTCCTGTGTTGACGATTATGTTTAAATAATGCACACTTCTACGTTACTCGATGTTCGTACATAGAAATACTACACTACTGTACAATATTGCATATGTACATACGTTGGACTTATAAACAAAAGGACTTATGAACGACTGCTTGGAACCGAAACTGTTTGGTTCCTGCCATAAGATCAACACACCTGTCACACCTGACAAGACCAACACACCTGCCACAAGACCAACACACCTGCCACAAGACCAACATACCTGACACAAGACCAACACACTTGCCACAAGACCAACACACCTGCCACAAGACCAACATACCTGACACAAGACCAACACACCTTCCACAAGATCAGCACACCTGACACAAGATCAACACATCTGTTACAAGACCAACACACCTGCTGCAAGGCCAACACACCTGCCACAAGATCAACACAACTGCATCAAGATCAACACACCTGCCACAAGACTAACACACCTGCCACAAGACCAACACACCTGCCACAAGACCAACACACCTGCCACAAGACCAACACACCTGCCACAAGGCTAACACACCTGCCACAAGACCAGCACACCTGCCACAAGACCTGCACACCTGCCACAAGACCAACACACCTGACACAAGACCAACACACCTGCCACAAGATCAACACACCTGCCACAAGACCAACATACCTGCCACAACACACCTGCTACAACATAATACAACACACCTGCCACAACACCTGACACAACACACCTGCTACACCTGACACAACACACCTGCTACAGCACCTGACAACACACCTGCTACAACACCTGACACAACACACCTGCCACAACACCAACACACCTGCCACAAGACCAACACACCTGCCACAAGACCAGCACACCTGCCACAAGACCAGCACACCTGCCGCAAGACCAACGCACCTGCCAAAACGCACCTGCTACAACACCTGACACAACACAGGTGCCACAACACACCCGCCACAACACCTGCCACAACAACACACCTGCCACACGACCAACACACCTGCCACAACACCTGACAGCAACACACCTGCCACAACAACACACCTGCCACAACTCCTTACACAACACACCTGCCAAACACACCTGGCACAACACACCTGCCAAACACCTGCCACAACAACACACCTGCAACAACACCTGCCACAACACACCTGCAACAACACCTGCCACAACACATTTGCCACAACTGCCACAACAACACATCTGCCACAACACCTGCCACCACAACACCTGCTACAACAACACACCTGCCACCACAACACCTGCCACAACACCTTTCACCACAACACCTGCCACCACAACACCTGCTACAACACACCTGCCACCACAACACCTGCCACAACAACACACCTGCCACAACACCTGTCACCACAACACCTGCCACAACAACACACCTATCACAACACCTGCCACAACACACCTGCCACAACACCTGTCACCACAACACCTGCTGCCACAACACCTGCCACCACAACACCTGCTACAACACACCTGCCACAACACGTCACCACAACACCTGCCATAACAACACACCTGCCACATCACCTGCCACCACAACACCTGCCACAACACACCTGTCACAACACACCTGTCACAACACCTGCCACAACACCTGTCACCACAACACCTGCCACAACACACCTGCCACAGCACCTGCCACCACAACACACCTGCCACTACACCTGCCACCACAACACCTGATACAACACCTGCCACAACACCTGCCACCACAACACCTGCCACAACACCTGTTACCACAACACCTGCCACCACAACACCTGTTACCACAAAACCTGCCACAACACCTGTTACCACAACACCTGTTACCACAACACCTGTCACAACACCTGTTAAAACAACTGCCACCACAACACCTGCCACAACAACACGTTACCACAACACCTGTTACCACAACACCTGCCACAACACACCTGCCACAACACACCTGTTACCACAACACGTTACCACAACACACCTGCCACAACACGTTACCACAACACACCTACCACAACGTTACCACAACACCTGCCACAACACCTGCCATAACAACACCTGCCACAACACACCTGCCACAACACCCCTGCCACAACGTTACCACAATACACCTGCCACAACACGTTACCACAACACACCTGCCACAACACATCTGCCACAACACATTACCACAACACACCTGCCACAACACGTTACCACAACACACCTGCCACAACACACCTGCCACAACACGTTACCACAACACACCTGCCACAACACGTTACCACAACACCTGCCACAACACGTTACCACAACACACCTGCCACAACACGTTACCACAACACACCTGCCACAACACGTTACCACAACACACCTGCCACAACACCTGCCACAACACACCTGCCACAACACCTGCCACAATACGTTACCACAACACACCTGCCACAACAAGTTACCACAACACACCTGCCACAAACACCTGCCACAACACACCTGCCACAACACACCTGCCACAACACGTTACCACAACACACCTGCCACAACACCTGCCACAACACACCTGCCACAACACCTGCCACAACACATTACCACAACACACCTGCCACAACACCTGTCACAACACACCTGCCACAACACACCTGCCTCAACACGTTACCACAACACACCTGCCACAACACCTGTTACCACAACACCTGCCACAACACACCTGCCACAACACCTGTTACCACAACACCTGCCACAACACACCTGCCACAACACCTGTTACCACAACACCTGCCACAACACACCTGCCACAACACCTGTTACACACACTGCCACAACACACCTGCCACAACACCTGTTACCACAACACACCTACCACAACCTGCCACAACACACCTGCCACAACCTGCCACAACACACCTGCCACAACCTGCCACAACACACCTGCCACAACACACCTGCCACAACCTGCCACAACACACCTGCCACAACCTGCCACAACACACCTGCCACAACCTGCCACAACACCTGTTACCACAACACCTGCCACAACACCTGTTACCACAACACACCTGCCACACAACACCTGCCACAACACACCTGCCACAACACACCTGCCACAACACACCTGCCACAACACCTGCCACAACACACCTGCCACAACCTGCCACAACACCTGTTACCACAACACACCTGCCACAACACCTGTTACCACAACACCTGCCCAACACACCTGCCACAACACCTGTTACCACAACACCTGCCACAACACACCTGCCACAACACCTGCCACAACACACCTGCCACAACACCTGTTACAACACACCTGCCACAACACCTGTTACAACACACCTGCCACAACACCTGTTACAACACACCTGCCACAACACCTGTTACAGCACACCTGCCACAACCTGCCACAACACCTGTTACAACACACCTGCCACAACACCTGTTACAACACACCTGCCACAACATACCTGCCACAACACCTGCCACAACACACCTGCCACAACACACCTGCCACAACAACCTCCAGCCAGTGATAAGCCTGAGGCGCACCACCACTTATTTCACCACTGGTAAAGTGTTCCTGCCCCTCCACCCCCGGCCACACCCTCCTCACCATATTTATCTACTTGCTGGTGTGTTCAGGCGATAGATTCACGGTCGGAGAAACGTACAACACTGGAGAAATATATTCTCGACCTTACGACGGCTGCCATCTTCACTTCTCCAGAACCAGTTGTCTCACATCTCAAGCAATTCTCGGCTTTATGGACGGTGCTGTAGAGGCGAGATTCCTGTATCAGGTTTTGTTTACCACCTCACTGCTGTAGCATTCATATGTGTCTAAAAAAGTTGTTGATATGGTGTCGTTTTTTTTCTGTTAAGATAACCTTAGAAAAGATACATTTTTCTTCTGGTAATTTTTTTTTCAGTTCGCTGAAATTTGTTTGCTATGGTTAGGTGTGTTTTTTTAAGTTGATGTTAAATAATTTGTTATTTATGAATGATGGCTCAGGAAATTGTAATGACACTATTGCGAACAAGTCATACCACGGGTGGGGTTAGAACCCGCGGCCAGAGAGTCTCAAAACTCCAGAAACTTCACCCCTCAAGGAAGGTTCCTTGACGCTGGTGAGGGGCTCTTGATCTAGGGAATTGGATCTGTGCTCCAGTTCGCTGAATTGAGCCTAAATACCTTCCATCCTCCCCCCTACGTGTGCTGTATAATCCTACGGGTTTAGCGCTCCCCATGATTATAATAATAATAATCCAGAAACTTCAAGCTATCGGTATAGGTTCTGTAGACTGGTTTAAGTCCTACCTTAGCAACAGGAGACAAATTGTCAAAATCAACAAAACAGAATCAGAACAGTGGCACACAGCTCTTATTGTAAGATAAGATAAGATAAGATTTCGTTCGGATTTTTAACCCCGGAGGGTTAGCCACCCAGGATAACCCAAGAAAGTCAGTGCGTCATCGAGGACTGTCTAACTTATTTCCATTGGGGTCCTTAATCTTGTCCCCCAGGATGCGACCCACACCAGTCGACTAACACCCAGGTACCTATTTGCTGCTAGGTGAACAGGACAACAGGTGTAAGGAAACGTGTCGAAATGATTCCACCCGCCGGGAATCGAACCCGGGCCCTCCGTGTGTGAAGCGGGAGCTTTAGCCATCCAGGACCTCAAACTATTGCGCAGAGGCAAAACAGACAGATAAATGACGGCGATAATGACGGTCTAGTAGCTAGGGATGATAACCTTAACTCCATATGTAATGCATACATAGGTCAATGTGAGACAATACAGCCATTATTATCTCAAACACTACCAAACAGGTGCATACACTGTACTAAAGTACGCATGAAAAACAGAAAAGGCACCTTATGTAAAATGTGTAAGGGGTGGGTGCATGATGGATGTATGTACAATTATAGCAACGGTGCCAGAATTCATTTTGTGTGTAACAAATGCACTTTGGCACAGTTACCCTTTAGCAGTGATGACATTGATTTACCTAATTTTAATACAAATGACCCATTGCCATATATTGATGATTATGATTGTTTTATGAAAACAGGCCTTCACTTTATTCATGTCAATGCAAGATCACTTCTTCCTAAATTGGCAGAGATTAGGATTCTAGCTAACAAAACTAGGGCGGCAGTTATAACCATCTCTGAATCTTGGTTGGATGATACGGTGACTGACGACGAGGTCAAATAGATGGTTACAATATAAAACGCTTAGATAGGAATAAAAAAGGGTGGTGGAGTATGTGCCTACATTAGAAATGACTTAGCTTACAACCCAAGACCTGATTTAAATAACAATAAACTGGAGATTCTATGGTTTGAAGTGCTGCTTCCTAAGACCAAACCCATCTTAGTAGGAACTAGTTACCGCCCTCCTACCCAGGACCAGTTCTTAGAAGACTTTTCCAGAGTCTTGTCCGGAGTTGAAAGCAATTGCGAGACAATAATATGGGCGATTTCAATATCTGTTTTCAGCAACAAAATAACGGGCTATGCAAAAGGTATAAGCAAATTCTAGGATTAAATAGTTACACTCAACTAATTAATACTCCAACCGGATCACACAGTTCTCAGCCACCCTAATTGACCACATACTTTGTAACCGCTCTGAGAACATTAGTCAGTCAGGCGTCATTACCACAGGTCTTAGTGATCATTTCATCATTTACTGCACCAGGAAAATCACTAGGGATAGGATAGGCCTACACAGGACAATAAAAATGAGGTCAACTAGAAACTACAGTAAAGAAACATGGTAAATAGGCTACACAATTGTGACTGGACAGAGATAACAAGTTGCACGGACGTAAACGATGCCTGGGAAAAATTCAAAACAATGTTCACTACCATTCTTAATAATATTGCACCAGTTAAAGAGGTTAGGATTAAACGAAGAACTGAACCCTGGATGACTACTGAGATATTAGATAATATGAAATTCAGAGACCAGCTGCTAAAAAGATTTAAAGCAAACAGACAGGATATTGCAGCACTAAATGAATTCCAAAGGGTGAGGAACAGAGTACAGAGGCTTATAAAAGGAGCAAAGGCAAAGCACTACTGCTCAAAAATTGAAGAGTATAAGCATAACCCCAGAAAGCTCTGGCAACAACTAAAACAGTTGGGGTATAGCCATAAGCCAGTAGATAGGTCTAACATAGTACTCACTATCGATAATGAGGTATGCCACGAAACATCTAAGGTGGCAAATTGTTTTAATTCATACTACACATCCGTTGCATCAACACTAGTAAGTAAACTACCAGCTGCATCAAATACCTTTAACACAGACTCTGATAAGTTTCAAACATACTATACCAATAAAGGGGTAACCCCAAACAGTTGTCAACTAGTAAGTGTATCTCATGATTTTATTCAAAAAGAACTAAGCAGGTTAAACCCAACTAAGAGCACAGGCCCTGATAACATCCCGTCTAAGTTCCTAAAAGATGGTGCTTCTGAACTGTCAATCCCTATTGCTCACATAATAAATCTATCAATCACCACTAATACCGTACCGGAGGGGTTCAAGGAGGCCAGAGTTACTCCTATCTTCAAGAAAAATAGTAGGTCTGATGTAAGCAACTATAGGCCTGTTAGTATACTCAGTATAATATCTAAAATTCTAGAGAGGGCGGTGTATTCTCAAGTAGTTAAGTACCTTAATGACAACAACATTTTTCCATAGCTATCAATCGGGCTTTAGAAGATCCTACTCAACCGACACCTCCCTTATTAATCTGATGGATTACCTGAGAACTGAAATGTCAAAGGGAACCTCATAGGTATGGTAACCTTAGACCTGCAAAAGGCCTTCGATACTGTCAACCACAATATATTATGTAATAAACTTCAAGCTATCGGTATAGGTTCTGTAGACTGGTTTAAGTCCTACCTTAGCAACAGGAGACAAATAGTCAAAATCAACAAAACAGAATCAGAACCCCTGCCGATAACATGTGGAGTTCCCCAAGGTAGTATTCTGGGTCCCTTATTATTCTTATGTTATGTCAATGATATGCCTGTCAGTGTCAAGTGCAAACTCCTACTGTATGCAGATGACAGTGCTCTGTTAGTGTCAGGTAAAGACCCACAAGATATTGCTAATGTTTTTAACACTGGAACTGGAGTCCTGCAGCAAATGGTTAGTAGACAACAAACTATCATTACACCTCGGGAAAATTGAAGCCATTCTCTTTTGCACGAAACATAAACTGAGAAGGGTAAATAACTTTAATGTTCAATGTAATGGGGAGCCCATCACTTTGGTTTCATCAGTAAAATATTTGGGAATCCCCTTTGACCCATGCATGTCAGGAGAATTGATAGGGAACAGTGTAGTAAAGAAAGCGAATGCCAGACTGAAGTTCCTGTATAGACAAGCACAGTGTCTACCTACTGAGGCTCGCAGGACCCTATGTCTAGCCCTTATACAATGCCATATGGATTACGCTTGCTCTTCTTGGTACTCTGCCTTGACAAAAAAAAAAACTGAAAGATAGACTGCAACAGAAATCGTACACCAAATCCAGTCATTCCTGGAGTGGAACCACAGTCGATGGCCTCCACTCCAAACCAACAGATACAGATACTAATGCCGGAAAAAAAATCCCCCCCCAGTACCAACAATACCACCAGTCCGATAACATTCTTCTTTGCAAATATACAGGGTCTAAAGCCAGCAACAAACAACAAAATACCTTTCATCCGTGGACTGCTTGCAGAGGCAAAGGCAATGTTCGCGGCTTTCACTGAGACCCACATAAAGGATCACTTGGACAATGAAATATGGATCCCAGGTTACAACCTATACAGATGTGACAGAGTGAACAGGCAAAAGGGGAATGTTGGCCTGTACATTGCAGAGTCACTTGTTTGCACAGAACTGCTTAATGCCTCAAATGACGTAGTGGAAGTTTTAGGCAGTAAAGGTCGAGAAACCAAAACCTAGTCATTGTGGTAGTCTACAAGCCTCCGGATGCAACATCCCAGCAATTCCAGGAACAGCTGTTAAAAATTTGACCACTGTCTGGAAAATCTTCCAGCTCCTGCACCCAACATCTTGCTCCTGGGGGATTTCAACTTAAGGCACCTAAAATGGAGGAATATAGCAAATAATATTGTTGCAGAAATAACACCAGGAGGCAGCTCTGATGAAAACTCACACTCACACGAGCTTTAAATCTCTGCACAAAATTCAATTTAAACCAGCAAATAATAGAGCCTACTAGACTGGAGAATACACTAGACCTCATATTCACTAACAATGATGATCTGATAAGAAATGTCACCATATCAAAAACAATATACTCAGATCACAACATAATTGAGGTTCAGACATGTATGCGAGGAGCCCCAGACCGACAAAATGAGACTAGTCACGAGGGAGCATTCACCAAATTCAACTTCAATAACAAAAACATAAAGTGGGACCAAGTAAACCAAGTCCTAACCGATATAAGCTGGGAAGATATACTAAGCAACACAGACCCCAACTTATGCCTAGAACAGATTAACTTGGTGGCACTCGATTTATGCACAAGGCTTATTCCTCTAAGAAAAAGGAGGAGTAGATGTAAAATAGAAAGAGACAGGCGCTCCCTTTACAGGCGACGGAAAAGAATTACAGAGCGGCTAAAAGAGGTCAATATATCTGAAATGCGCAGGGAGACACTGGTCAGAGAAATAGCAAGCATCGAACTTAAGCTAAAAGAATCCTTTAGGAGTCAGGAATCGCGGGAAGAACTAAAAGCTATAAATGAAATCGAAAGAAACCCAAAGTATTTCTTCTCCTATGCCAAATCAAAGTCGAGAACAACGTCCAGTATTGGGCCCCTACTTAAACAAGATTGGGGCCTACACAGATGACAGCAAGGAAATGAGTGAGCTACTCAAGTCCCAATATGACTCAGTTTTTAGCAAGCCGCTAACCAGACTGAGAGTCGAAGATCAAATGAATTTTTTATGAGAGAGCCACAAAATTTGATTAACACAAGCCATCCGATGTTATCCTGACGCCAAATGACTTCGAACAGGCGATAAATGACATGCCCATGCACTCTGGCCCCAGGGCCAGACTCATGGAACTCTGTGTTCATCAAGAACTGCAAGAAAGCCCCTATCACGAGCCTTTTCCATCCTATGGAGAGGGAGCATGGACACGGGGGTCGTCCCTCAGTTACTAAAAACAACAGACATAGCCCCACTCCACAAAGGGGCAGTAAAGCAACAGCAAAGAACTACAGACCAATAGCACTAACATCCCATATCATAAAAATCTTTGAAAGGGTCCTAAGAAGCAAGATCACCACCCATCTAGAAACCCATCAGTTACACAACCCAGGGCAACATGGGTTTAGAACAGGTCGCTCCTGTCTGTCTCAACTACTGGATCACTACGACAAGGTCCTAAATGCACTAGAAGACAAAAAGAATGCAGATGTAATATATACAGACTTTGCAAAAGCCTTCGACAAGTGTGACCATGGCGTAATAGCGCACAAAATGCGCGCTAAAGGAATAACAGGAAAAGTCGGTCGATGGATCTATAATTTCCTCACTAACAGAACACAGAGAGTAGTCGTCAACAGAGTAAAGTCCGAGGCAGCTACGGTGAAAAGCTCTGTTCCACAAGGCACAGTACTAGCTCCCATCTTGTTCCTCATCCTCATATCCGACATAGACAAGGATGTCAGCCACAGCACCGTGTCTTCCTTTGCAGATGACACCCGAATCTGCATGACATGTCTTCCATTGCAGACACTGCAAGGCTCCAGGCGGACATCAACCAAATCTTTCAGTGGGCTGCAGAAAACAATATGAAGTTCAACGATGAGAAATTTCAATTACTCAGATATGGTAAACATGAGGAAATTAAATCTTCATCAGAGTACAAACAAATTCTGGCCACAAAATAGAGCGAAACACCAACGTCAAAGACCTGGAGTGATTATGTCGGAGGATCTCACCTTCAAGGACCATAACATTGTATCAATCGCATCTGCTAGAAAAATGACAGGATGGATAATGAGAACCTTCAAAACTAGGGAGGCCAAGCCATGATGACACTCTTCAGGTCATTTGTTCTATCTAGGCTGGAATATTGCTGCACTCTAACAGCACCTTTCAAGGCAGGTGAAATTGCCGG
>NC_069475.1:7444282-7484158 GCF_026875155.1 Cherax quadricarinatus | reverse complement strand
AATTTTTTGGTGCCTTTTTATATTATTTGTAAAGTAAGTCACCAGGGCCTAAAATTTTACTGATAACAGCCAAAAAAAAAAAATTGGTTGGGAAAAATTCGTTCAGTGCTCAAACAGATCGGCACTCAAACAGCCTTTTGGAATGAATTAAGTTCAAGTACCAAAGTTCCACTGTACTGTTAAGTAAAAATATTGTAAGTCGAAAATTTCCTCAGTAGGATATGGATGTGATATGCTAAATAAATAACTAACTAAATACTAATACTGAAAAGTAAAAAAAAAAAATTGCATACAAGTTATGGACTTGCCGTCTCCAAGCTGCATAATTTTCTTAAGGTTTATCTCCAAAGTTACTGCTTTTGCACCAACGTGAAGTCGAAGTATTGTACTGTAAGTCGAATCCTCACAAGTCTAGGACCACCTGTAGTCTATAAACGCAAGATAAGTCATCGTGACAGACTCATTCATAACTTGTCTTGGGTTAACGTCTGGGATTATTTAAGAAAGAAATAAGAAAAATGTTATGTTTGTACGCATCACCCACAAACAACCTTTAATAATAGTAATAATAATAATAATTTTTATTTCTACATGTGCAATGTAAAATGTAGTTTATACGGAAATATAATATTGCTAAGCATAAAAGGAAGGATCTAACATGCATGTGCAGAAAGATTGCTGGAAATAGTGACTGAGATAGTGAAAGATTACTGGTAAGAGTGACTGAGATAGTGAAACATTACTGGTAAGAGTGACTGAGATACTGAGATAGTGAAAGATTACTGTAATAGTGACTGAGATACTGAGATAGTGAAAGATTACTGGTAATAGTGACTGAGATACTGAGATAGTGAAAGATTACTGGTAATAGTGACTGAGATACTGAGATAGTGAAAGATTACTGGTAATAGTGACTGAGATACTGAGATAGTGAAAGATACTGGTAATAGTGACTGAGATACTGAGATAGTGAAAGATTACTGGTAATATGTGACTGAGATACATGAGATAGTGAAAGATTACTGGTAATATGAGACTGAGATACTGAGATAGTGAAAGATTACTGGTAATAGTGACAGGGTACTGAGATAGTGAAAGATTACTGGTAATAGTGACTGAGATACTGAATAGTGAAAAATTACTGGGAATAGTGACTGAGATACTGAGATAGTGAAAGATTACTGGTAATAGTGACTGAGATACTGAGATAGTAAAGATTACTGGAATAGTGACTGAGATACTGAGATAGTGAAAGATTACTGGTAATAGTGACTGAGATACTGAAAATAGTGAAAGATTACTGGTAATAGTGACTGAGATACTGAGATAGTGAAAGATTACTGGTAATAGTGACTGAGATACTGAGATAGTGAAAAAATTTCTGGAATAGTGACTGAGATACTGAGATAGTGAAAGATTACTGGTATTTGTGACTGAATACTGAGATAGTGAAAGATTACTGGTAATAGTGACTGAGATACAGAGATAGTGAAAGATTACGGTAATAGTGACTGAGATAGTGAAACATTACTGGTAAAGTGACTGAGATACTGAGATAGGGAAAAATTACTGGTAATAAGTGACTGAGTAAATGAAAGATTACTGGTAATAGTGACTGAGAAAAGTAAAGATTGCTGGAAATTAGTGACTGATAAAAAAGCAGCAACAATGTACTAACTCTTACCTTTAATTCTACATCAGGGCTGATTTCCTCTTCCACCTACCACCACCACCACCACCACTACCAACATTACACTCTGTATTGGTACCACTACCACCACTACCAACATTTTCAGTAGCAGTGCTAACACTCCCACGCTCCCTGCATCTGTCCCTTACTGGGAGAACTTGGTACAGCTCGGGGCTTCCTCTTTTTCTGGGGCCTGGGGGCCTTTGGGGGCCCAAAAGGGGTTCCTTGTTATGCTACCTTGAAAGGAAACCTCACAGAAGAATAGTTTCCCTTTTCCCGAGGGGAAATTTCCCACCAACTCACGCTCCCCACCCCCCACGGAAAGGGTGGAAAGTACCGCCCTCGTTTTCTGCTTTTAAAAAAAAAATTAATTTATAATAATAATATAGTAACAATAATAATAAAAAAAAAAATTTCTCCTTTCCCTCCAGGGGGAAGTGGAAAAAAATTTCTTCCTCCCAAAACCATGCGTGTCATAACAGGCGACAAAAAACCCGGGGAGCAAGGGCTGAAACCAAATTCTCCTTTTAACATTTGGCCCCCCGCATAACGTTTAAACCCCCCGAAGGCGCCCCAAAAATGTAAGTGTATTTATGAAAAGTGCTTTTGTTATTTGTATGTTTTGGGGTCTGAAAAGGACAAAAACTACTTCAAAATATTTTTTAAGGGGAAACAAATTCGGTCAGTACTGTCCCCCCGAACATCCCTTCTGGAGGAAAAATATCTTTTAACGGGGGGTCCACTGTATATTTTTAAATTTTAAAAGGGAAAATTTTCGTTTTTTCCTTTTGGGGCCACCCCCCTTGGTGGGATATGCTGGTAAAAATTAAAAAGAAAAAAATCTCCATGGGGAAAAAGGAACAAAATTCTTCCCCCATAACCATACGCAAAAATGGCGAAAAAAATGCTGGGAGCAAGGGCAACCTTCAAATATAAATCACTAAATTTAAAATGAAAAATTTTTTCTTTTTTTTTGTTAGGTCCCCTTACCTTGGGGGAAAGCCAGTGTATTAAAAAAATAATAAAAATCATTTTTTTTCCAGCATATTTATTTTTTTATAGAGTGGCTACTTTTTTTATGCATCAGAAAGCCCCCTAGTTGTGCAGAAAATTTCAGGCAAACTTTAAAACAAAAAGGGCCCATGACAAATTTGAGGGCTTAAAAAACGAAAGTCGCCCCATATCCCTTTGAAGGAAAACTTTTTCCAAAAGATCTACCACAGAAAAACCCAAAAAGGGGGGTTTGGGTAGTGAACCCAATTTTATAAGTTTTTTTTTTAAACAAAACATCCCTATGATAATTTTTAAAATTGATAAATTACCCCCCAATAAGGCATTTCCAACAAAAAATTTAAAAAATACATTGTACATTATTTACTTCACCAATGGAAGACTTTTTTTGCTGTACATTTTTACCCCGCCTTCAGCATACAAATTTTCTTTCTTTTTTGCAAAAATAAAAATTAGCATTTTTACACCAAGGGGATACACTTCATGTCTTTTAAGGCTTTGAAAGGCCCTGGCCCGCCAATGCTTTTTTGTTTTTTTGGTTGCCCTTATTAAGCAAAACTGAGAGTTTTTCCCCCGAGCAACGGTAAACTGTGCAGATAACGAAATCCACATCAGGGGTTTCTATTAAAAGGGGAAAATTAAAGGTTCACGAACAAAAAATTTTAGGAATCACAAAAAAAACCAACAGGGGCAAAGATGAACAATAAATAACAAATTTAAAAAACAGAAAAAAATTTTTTGGGGTTGTTAGTTTAAAAATAATTTAATCAAATTAAACTCTGAATACAAAAGGTATCCTTAAAGCGGGAGGCGGGATCTCTCTTCCACTACATCCCCCTCCCCATCTTTTCCTGTCAATTATATTGATATCTTTTCACAAAAAATAAAAAAAGTGGCCCTCGTTAATAAAAAAGAATGACGGACTTTTCGTTCTCCATCTGGTCATGGGGCCCCCAAACCCCCCTGGCAGCCCAAAACCTTTTTGTAATTAAAGATTTTTGTTCAGAATTTTAAAACCCCTGAAATTTTATTTTTTTCCATAAAACCCCCAAAAAAACCCGTGCATAAATTCGGGGCCCTTAAAAAGGGGATTGAAAAGGACCGCCTAGAAAGGGGCCAACAGGCCTGCTGCAGGGGTTTTTCCCTTTCTTTTGTTTTTAAAGGTCTCATTTCCCTTTAAATTCTCAATTTTGTCCCCCGGGATGTGCCACACCCCCCCCCTAACACCCAGTACCTACTTCCCTTGCTAAAGGAAAAAATTTAAACAGCAGGGGAGGTAACAACCCCAGGCCCCCTCCTTGCTTCTAGGGAACAGTGAAAACCAGGTGTAAGGTAACTAACACCCCAGACCCAACTTTTTTCTAGGGGGAACATGACACCCAAGTGAAAGGAAACACCCCCCAATTTTTTCGCCCCGGGGCCCCCGGGGGAGACTGAACCCGGCACCTTGTGTGGAGGAAAAGAGGGGTTGTCTCCCCAAACCAGGGAAACACCGTACAGTACGTACAGCAATACATTACATATGTTTAACATGCAAACCCCAATTTCCTCTTAACCACAAATAAGTAAAAACCACATACAGCCTCTCCTCCTTAGAAATATACATTTGACCCCCCCGGTTTAAAAAACATTTTTTTCACCCCCAGAAGTATTTTCGGGTTCCTGTACGACCGAATTTTTTCCCCCAAAAAAATATTGTGAAGAAATTTTAGTCCATTTCAAAACCCCCAAACTTTACCCGTACAAACGCATTTAAACTTAAAAAACACAAATTTTGGTCGCATTCGGGGAAATTTCTTTTATGGGGGGGCCCCAATGTCCCTTTTTTAAAAATCCCCGGGAACTTAAAAATGGGCTCTCTGCCCCTATGCAAAATTTAATAAAGTATTTTAGAGCTGATTTTCCTTTTCTGTTTTTTTAACAATATACAGTACACTACTGTATAAACATTTAAAAATATCCCCAAAAAATTTTAAAAAATTTGGTACAAAGGGGGCCCATAAAACAATATCAAAAGAGGGGTTGACAAAAACCCCATTTCCCATTATAGAAATGCTCTCACTTAGTGACATATTCTTTTAAACCGTGGGGGTCTTAAAAAACACAACTCCTTTGTTAAGTGAGGACCCCTTTTTTTTCTTATCCCCCCATTATCTGTAATTAAAATCCAACCTTAAGTAATAACAGACTGCCTTTTTGTTTTTTTAATTCCAAAATTTACTGTTTATGGGGCCCTTTAAACCCTTCATATACGTACATACAGGGGACCCCCCGCAAAAACGATTACCTCGAATTGCCAAATTTTATGAAAGTGTATTTATGTAAGTGCGTTTGTCCCTTTAAATTTTGGGGGTTTCTAAAATGGACTAATCAAATTCACAATATTTCTTTTTGGGAAAAAAAACAGCATACAAGGCACCTAAAACATATTTTCCGGGAGTGAAAAAAATTCGAAAAACCCGGGGGTCCACTGTAAAAGCAATTTTTTTAGTTTTACTGCCATTTTGTTTTTTAAGAAGGAAAATTTTTTGCCTGAAATCCCTCGCATAACCAGGGGTTTTCCCCCTGCAGTAATGCCCCCGTCCTCAATTGCAATTGCACTCAGCTCACCACTGAGGTCTGGAGATCAAACCCCCAAAACCCGGCTGGAAAAAAATTGGGACTTTTTTTCCTTAAACACCTATTTTTCCTATTTTTCCCCCCATCAGTAAAAAAAAGGTTTACCTGGTGTTAGGGAACCTGGGGGTTGGGCGCACCGGGGTGTTAGGGGAAACGGGTGGGGGGTTCGCATCCTGGGTGTTAGGGCCGGTTGGGTTTCGCACCCTTGGGAAAAAACTGACCTAAATTTGCTAAAAAATCCCAAAGCATAACAAGTGGCTTTTTTTTATACCCTCCCCTTTTCCCCCCCTTCCCGACCACTCATTTTACGCCCGTTTTTTTTATGCCAAATTTCTGGGAAATAAACAACTTTTTGTTTGTACACAGTTTTTTATCCAAAACCCTTTCCCATTTAAAAAATACAGTACTAACCATAAAAATAAATAAAACATAAAAAATACCAAATAAAAAAAAAAAAAAAAATCTTTAAAATAAATGTTTTTTTGATATTCAGTAGAAAATTTTTCGACTTACGACCATTTCGATTTACGACCATTTTCCCCCGGAAAACCAAAAACTGGGTCAAAAAGTGGGAATGGTGGGGTTTTAGTAGAATTTCACGTTGTCAGCTATGGCCCTTTTAAAAATTTGAAACAGGGAAATTATGAAATAAAATTATTATTTTTAATTTTTAAAGGAAAAGTCACCACCCCCTCTGCAAAACACTGAAACCCTTTGATGATTTTTGAATCAAGGGCCCTAACCCAAACCAAAGGGAAAACCAGGCTCATCTGACCCCCATGCTAAAAAAATTAAAATTATTATTATATTTTTTACAAAAAAAGTGCCCCCCTGGCCCTAAAACACATTTTAAATTAAAAAAAAACAGCCCCCTTCCCATTTAAAAAGCCACCTTTGCACTACAGGGGACCCCCGCAAATAACGTTACCTCCAAATGTGCCCCATTTGTAAGGTATTTATGTAAGTGCGTTTTTTTTACGTGAAATTTTTGGGGGGTCTGAAATGGATTTAATCTACTTAAACAATATTTTTTATGGGAAAAAATTTCCCGGTTTCATTACTGGGCCTGAACATTCCCTTATGGAGTGAAAAAATTTTTCTTTAAAACCCGGGGGCCCAACGTTTTTTATAAAAATTTTTAAGTATTTTTTTAAAAAGGTTTATACAGTGGAACCCTAAACCAAACCAAATTTTTAATTGGAAACCCCAGGAACGAATTTTCGTTGGGGGCATTTTTTTTTTAGCTTTAAAAGCCAAGAAAAATTTAAAGCTTTAAAATGTATCTTAGGTAAATTTAAACCCGTCTTGACCCCGTTCTTTTATGAAGTCCAAAACAGTAGGGGTACTGGTAAAAAAATTTAATAAACACAACAAAAGGAAAAATCAGCTCTAATAACATTATTAGGTTGCTTACTGGTCGAGACCCCCGTCTAAGTCCGAGTCTTGGGAAAAACAGTACGTCACAAAAGTGAGGAAGGCGAAAAGGTTTTAAAATACCTGCCGGCTACAGGAAAAAATCGGTTTCAGTTATACCACCAAGAGCAATGTCATCATCATCAGCTCCAGCAAAAGTAGGGGGCCACCCCTTAAATTTAAAACACAATAAACTGTCTTAAATTTATGTCCGGGAATTTTGTTTTGAAAAAGCCACGGTTTGGGAAAAAACGTCTACAATAAAGAAAACCAGATTTTGCCATTTGCCTTAAATTTTTAAATCACAAATACAGTGGCCCCCCCAAATAAAAATTACCTCCGAAGCGCCCAAATTATGTAAGGGTATTTAGAAGGGCTTTTGACGTGAAATTTTTTGGGGCCCTGAAATGGACAAATCTACTTAATAAAATTATTTTAGGGGAACAAACCCCAGCCCCATCCCCGGCACCTAACCCATACTTCGGGAGTAAAAAAAATATCGAAAACCCCCGGGGTCCCACGGGAAAATCCTTTAAAAAACCATAACCTGAAGTCACTCAGTCTAACTTTTTTGGGTTATCCCCAGGTTGTCAAAACTTATGTTGCTATGTATGAAATCTATGAAACCTGTATTTGTGTATAACCTAAAATAAACTTATTTAAACTTACAAAAATGCGATGAAAAAAAATTTTAAATTTCAGAAAGGGAAAAAATTTTAAAGGGGGGGGGGGTATTTTTGTAAAACCCTTTTCCACCAAGTTTGGGGGTTTTTTAAAAGAAAAAAATTTAAAAATAAAACAGTCCTATTTTCCCTTTCTTTTTTACCTTCCAATCTACAGGGGGTCCTGACTTACATGGTTAAAATTTAAAATATTTCAACTTTACATGGTAAAAAAGCCAACTATTTGGGAGGGGTGCGGGGGCCCCAAAAACTTTTGGGGAAAATTTTAAAAATAAAGACTGGGAATAATAGGTCAAAATAAGCTATTTTAAATCAAAGCCCCTGGAAAGCCCCCATTATTCGGGGAAAAATACATAACCAGTGGGGGGGGGGGTAAAAAGAACTTTTAACCCTTTCCCATTAATTTTACTTTTAGGATGGGATAGAACAGGGGGGGGTAATCCCCCCTGGAGAAGTTCATGCTGTTTAGGGGATTTGATAATATCCTGGCCCACCGAACCCCCCAACCGGGAGGGGGGTTTTCCATCACAGCTAATACATTTGGCCCCCCCGGTTAAATATTTTTTCACTCCAGAAGTAGGGTTCGGGTTGCCAGTACTAAAACTGAATTTATTCCCTTAAGAAATATTTTTAAGTAGTTTAGTTCATTTAAACCCCTAAAACATACACGTACAAACGCACTTACATAAATACACTTACATAAATTTGGTCGAAATTCCCGGAGAAATTTCGTTATCCCCGGGTTCCCACGTTTTTTAAAAAAAAAAGGGGGTAAATAATTTCCCCCAACAAAAGGGGGCCAAGCCAAAAATTTGTATTTAATTTTTTTACTTTTCAATGCTGGAAATTTAGCCCGCAGTAATTAATTTTTTTTTTTAAACTTATTCGTGACAGCATTTTAATTTATTATTTATTTTAGAATATCTTTATTCCTTTTCGATTTAAGGGATTTTTTGATTTATACTTAAACCCTTAAACCATCCCCTTCGACTTACAAAACCCTTTCGATTTAAACGTTACCTTCGACTTACGATCCTTCGATTTTAACGATACCTTCGATTTAAACGATACCTTCGACTTACGAAACCTTCGACTTACAAAACCCTTCACTTACGATCCCTTTTCCACTTACATACCTTCGATTTAACGATCCCTTTCCCGATTTACGTACCTTCAAACTTACATCCCCCTTTCGATTTTGGCGAAAACCTTCAAACATGGAAAACCTTCGTTTAAACCGATACCTTCGATTTCCCATCCCTTTCAAATTGCGATACCTTCACTTGATCCCTTTCGACTTGCATCCCTTTCCCGATTTTAACATAAAACCTTTCAAACTTAGGGATACCTTCAAACTTACGAAAACCTTCGACTTACGATCCCTTCGACTTACTTTACCTTCAAACTTACGATACCTTCGACTTACATCCCTTTCGACTTACGCCCCCTTTCCCGACTTACTTTCCCCCTTTGACTTACAAAAACCTTTCCCGACTTACGATACCTTCACTTACATACCTTCGACTTACGTTTCCCTTTTCGACTTACAATCCCTTCAAACTTACGATACCTTCGCTTAAACCAAATCCCCCCCTTTCGACTTACATACCTTGGGGACTTTACGTTTCCCTTTCACTTACGATCCCTTTTCGACTTACGAACCTTCGCTTCCGATATTTTCGAACTTCCCGATTAAAAAACCTTCGACTTGCGACCCCCTTTTCGACTTCCCGATACCTTCGATTTACATCCCTTTCCCGATTTTCGAAAAACCTTCGCTTACGACCCCCTTCGACTTACGATACCTTCGACTTACGATACCTTCGACTTACGATCCCTTCGACTTCCCGACACCTTCGACTTACATACCTTCGACTTACGATACCTTCGACTTGCAGGGGTTTATCTGAAGGAAACCCCCCCTTAAAAATAAAGAAACTTTAGTTAAAAACCCAACAAAAGTATTTTTTGTTTTAAACAACACTTTTGGGAAATTTTTCTCCAACTTAACCAAGCCCTTTTAAACCCACGTAAAGTACTACCCCCGTCATTTTCCAAATTAAAATTTTTAACACCATTTGAATCCTTTTCCATGAATAATTTCTGGGTTAAAACATTTCATCTCTTTTTATTTCCTTTTTTAAACAAGAAACACATCAATCATTGCCCAAATTTCTTGTTTTTAAATATGGTGAAAAAATTTCATTTCCCTTTCAGTCTATCTATACAGGCATACCTTTTTAAAATAAGGAAACTCCTTTAAAGTGCTTCACAAATATGGGCACTTTTTCATTTTATCCCAGGGGAAACCCCCGTTTAAACGATAAATTTCCCAAATTTGCCCCAATTATGTAAGTGTATTTATTTAAGGGGCGTTTGTACGGTAGGGTTTGGGGGGGTTTTAAAGGGGAACCTAACCCTATTTCCACAAAAATTCCTTTTTGGGAACAAATTCGGCCCAGTACTGGCACCTGAACAAAACTTCTGGAATGAAAAAAAAATCTTTAAAACCGGGGGTCCGATTTTCATTTTTTATTTTTTTTTTTTTGGTCTTGTTTTGCTTTTTAAGAGGGGTTTTTCCCGCCCAAATTTTCCAAAAAACTTATGTTTTTTTAACATTTTTTGCTTTTTTTTCTGGGGTTTTAGGCTATTTGGTGCACTTAAAAATTGATAGCTTTTTTATAGGCTTTTTATGCCTCTCAAAAAAAAAAAAGGCTGTATTTCTTTAATGTGAAAATACGTTTTAATAGTGGCAGTAGGAACCAACCTGCTTTCGAAAAAAAGAAAAAGGGACACTCGAAGATAAACAACCATCAGGGGGCTGCTGGGCCTAATGTTTGACAAGAGGAGCTAACCAAATGCACTTTTTCCGGGTTGAGGGATTATTTTTAAAATAATGCACCTTCTACTTACTCGATTTTCCCGTACATAGAAATACTACACTACTGTCCCAATTTTCATATTACAACTGGGACTTAAAAACCAAAAGGACTTATGAACGACTGTTTGGAACCCAAAAACTTTTTGGGTTTTCCTGCCATAAATCAACAAAACCGTCACCCCCTGACAAGCCCAAACCCAAAACCTGCCAAAGGGGGGGGGAAACCCAACACACCCTCCCCCCGACCAACATCCCTGACCCAAGACCAACACACTTCCCCCAAGACCAACACCCTCCCACAAGCCCAACATACCTGACACAAGACCCAAACAAAACCTTTCCCAAAAATAAACCACACCTGCCACAAGATAAAACACATCTTTTTCCCAAGCCCAACACACCTCCCTGAAAAGGCCAACACCCCGCCCAAAACAACACAACTGCATCAAGATCAACACACCTGCCAAAGACTAAAAAACACCCCCACACCCCCAAAAACCCAACCACCTGCCACAAGAAAAACACACCTGCCACAAGACCAACACACCTGCCCAAGGCTAACACCCCTTTCCCCACAAGACCAGCACACCCTCCCCACAAGACCTGCACCCCTGCCACAAAGCCAACACACCTGACAAAAAAGCCCAAACACACCTCCCACAAGAAAACACCCCCTGCCAAAAGACCAACATACCTGCCACAACACACCTGTTTCAACATAATCAAACAAAACCTGCCACAAAAACCTGACACAACACACCTGCAAAAACCTTTGACAAAAACACACCCTGCTACACACCTGACAACACACCTCTACAACACCTGACACAAAAACACCTGCCACAACACCCCCACCCCCCAAAAGACCAAAACACCTCCCAAAAGGGCCCAAAGCAAAACCTGCCACAAGACCACACCCCTTTCCGAAAGACCAACGCACCTCCCAAAAAGGGCACCGCAAAAAAACCCCCTGACACAACACGGGTTTCCAAACAACACCCCCCACAACACCTGCCACAAAAACACCCGCCACACACCAACACACCCCCCAAAACCCCCTTTACACCCAACACCCCCTGCCAAAAACAACACACCTCCCCAAAACCCCTTTAAAAAACAAAACACACCCCTGCCAAACACACCGGGCACAACACCCCTCCCAAACCCACCTGCCACAACAACCACCCTCAAAAACCACCTGCCACAACAAAACCTGCAAAAACACCTGCCACAACACAAAAATTAAAATAAAAAACAACTGCCACAAAAACACATCTGCCAAAACCCACCTCCACCACAACCCTGCAACAAAAACACACCGCCACCACAACACCTGCCAAAAACACCTTTCACCACAACCCCCTGCCCCCAACAACACCAGCTACAACACACCTCCCAAACCCATCCAAAAAAACCTAAAAAACAACAAAACCTGCCACCCACCTGTCACCACAACCCCTCCCCAAACAACACACCTATCACAAAAACCGGCCACAACACACCGCCACAACACCTGCACCACAACACCTGCGGGCCAACAAAAACCTGCCCCCACAACACCTGCTACAACAAAACCTGCCACAAACACGTCACCAAAACCCCCCCTCCCCATAAACAACCACCTGCCACATCCCCTTTCCACCAAAACCCCCTTTGCCCAACACCCCCGCCACAAAAACACCTTTTCACAAACATCCAAAACACCTTTCCCCCAACAACCCCTCCACAACAAACCTGCCACAGCACCTAAACCCAAAACACACCTCCACTAAAACCGCCACCCAACCCTGAAACAACCCTGCCAAAAAAAAACCCTCCCCCCCCACAACACCTGCCACAACACCGTTACCACAACCCCTGCCACCACAACCCCCTTTTTACCAAAAAAACCTCCAAAAACAACCTTTCCCAAACAAACCCTGTTACCACAACCCCTTAAAAAAACCCCTTTAAAAAACAACGCCCCCAAACAACACCTCCCAAAACAACAACACGTTACCCACAACACCTTTTACCCACAACACCTGCCACAACACACCTCCCAACAACACACCTTTTTACCCCCAACAACTTTTCCCCAACAAACACACCGGCCAAAAACACTTACCACAACACACCTCCCCACAACTTTACCCCAACCCCTGCCACAACACCTCCATAACAAAAACCTGCCCAAAAAACCCGTTTGCCCCCAACCCCCCCCTGCCACAACTTTCCCCCACAATACACCTGCCACAACACTTTAACCACAACACACCTGCCACAACCCCATCTGCCAAACACATTACCACAACACACCTGCCACAACCCTTTCCCCAAAAACACACCTGCCAAAAACACACCTGCCACAACACGTTCCCAAACAAAAACACCCGGCCCCCACCCCAAACAAACCCCAAAACCAAAAAACACCTGCCACAAAAACGTTACCACAACAAAACCCTGCCACAACACGTTACCACAACACAACCTGCCAAAACCCCCTTCCCAAAAACCCCCACACCCTGGCCAAAACCCACCTCCCAAACCTTCCCAAAACACCCAGCCCCAACACCTGCCCCAACAATCCCCCTTACAACCCAAAAACACACCTGCCACAAAAATTCCCAAAACAAAAAACCCCCTGCCAAAAACCCCCACAAACCCCCCACAACAAAACCTGCCAAAAAAAAAAAGGGGGGGGGGGGGAAAAAGGGGGGGGGGGGGGAAACACATCCAAAATTTCCCCCAAACAATTTTTTAAAAACAAAGAAAATTTTAAAAAACCCCCAAAAAAAGGGTAAAGTTAAAAAAAAAAAAAATGGTTAAAACAACCCCTTTGCCACAACACACCTGCCACAACACCTGTTCCCAAACAACCCCTTGCCACCAAAAAAACCCTCCACAACACCTGTTACCACAAAAACCGGGCCACAACACCCCTTTCCAAAAACCCCCTGTTACCAAAACCTGCCACAACACACCCCCAAACCAACACCTTTTTTCCCACAACACACCTCCCAAAACCCTCCCAACAACACACCCCACAACCTGCCAAAAACACACCTGCCACAACCTCCCACAACACCCCTTTCCAAAACACACCCCACAACCTGCCACAACCCCCCCTGCCAAAACCCTGCCACAACACACCTGCCCCCAAACCGGGCCACAACACCTTTTTTCCCCACAACACCTGCCACCAAAAAACCCTTTAAACCAAAACACACCTGCCACAACACCTCCCCACAACACACCTCCCCCCAAACACCCCCACAACACCCCCTGCCACAACCCCCTGCCACAACCCCCCTCCCAAAACCCTTTGCCACAACCCCCTTTTTTCCCAACAACACACCTCCAAAACCCACCTGTTCCCCAACAACCCCTGCCAAAACACACCTGCCACAACACCTGTTACCCAACAACCCTGCCACAAACACCTGCCACAACCCCTTTCCACAACACCCCTTTCCAACAACACCTGTTACAAAAACACCTGCCACAAAAACCTTTAAAACACCTGCCACAACCCTGTTACAACACCCTGCCACAACCCCTGTTACAGCAAAACCTCCAAAAACCTGCCAAAACACCTGTTACAACACACCTGCCCCCAACCCCTTTTTGTTTAAAAACACCCCCCTCCACAAAAACCCTTTCCACAACACCTCCCCACAACCCCACCTCCCCCAACACCCCTGCCACAACAACCCCCAGCCAGTGATAACCCCGGGGCGCACCACCACTTATTTCACCACTGGTAAAGTTTTCCCTGCCCCAAAAACCCCCCGGGGTCAAAAAACCCCCTCACCAAAATTTATCTACTTGCGGGGTGTTTCAGGCGTAGTTTCAGGGTCGAGAAACGACAACACGGAGAAAAATATTCTCGCCCTTTACGGGGCTGCCCATCTTCACTTCCCCAGAACCATTTTTCCACATCTCAACCCAATTCTCCCTTTAGGGAGGGTTGCTGAAAGGGGCAAAACCCCTGTATCAGGTTTTGTTTTACCACCTCACTCCCTTGTAGCATTCCCAAAAGTTCCCAAAAAAGTTGTTATATGGTTCGTTTTTTTTTTTTGTTAAGATAACCTTAGAAAAAAATACATTTTTCTTCTGGGAATTTTTTTTTCATTTTTTGCCGAAATTTGTTTTGCTATGGTTAGGTTGGGGTTTTTTTTAAAATTGATTTAAATAAAGTTATTTTTTTGAAAGATGGGTCCCGGGAAAATTTTAATGACATTGGGGAACAAGTCAAAAACCCCCGGGTGGGGTTAGAACCCGCGGCCAAAAAGCTCAAAACTCCAGAAACTTCACCCCTCAAGGAAAGGGGTTTCCTTTTACGCTGTGAGGGCCCTTTATCTAGGGAATTGGGTCTGTCTCCAGTTCCCCTGAATTGACCTAAATACCTTCCATCCCCCCTTTCCCCCCCCGGGGTGGGTGTATAAAACCTACGGGGTTTTCGCTCCCCCTAAAAAAAATAAAATAATCCCCGAAAATTCAAAACATCGGTAAAAGGGCTTTTAACTGGGTTTTAAATCCTACCTTACAAAAAAGGAGACAAATTGTCCCAAAAACAAACAAAAAAAAATCTAACCCTTTGGGACACAGCTCTTAAATTTTAAAAAAAATAAATAAGATTTTTGTTCGGATTTTTAAAACCCCCGGGGGTTTGCCCCCCAGGGGTAAAACCCAAAAAGTCCGTGCGTCAAAGAGGACGTCTAACTTATTTCCATTGGGGGCCTTAATCTTTTTCCCCCCCAGATTTCGACCCAACACCATCCCACAACAAACCCCGGGACCTATTTTTCTGCTAGGTGAACAGGAAAAAACAGGGGAAAGGAAACGTTTCGAAAGATTTTCCCCCCCCCGGGAATCGAAAAACCCCCCCCCTCCTTTGTGAAGCGGGGGCTTTTGCCCTCCCGGGCCCTTTTAAACTATTGCGCAGAGGCAAAACCAAAAGATAAATGACGGGGGAAAAATGACGGGGGCCTAGTAGCTAGGGAAAGTAAACCCTTAACCCATATTTTAAAGCCCAAAAATAGGTCCCAAATTTTTACTTAAAAGCCATTATTTTCTCAAAAACAAAAAAACAGGGGGAAACACTGTACTAAAGTAACCCATTAAAAACAAAAAAGGACCTTAATAAAATGTTTAAAGGGGTGGGTGGGATGGGTGTATGTATCCAAAATTTTAGCAACCGGTTTTCCCCGAATTTCCCCCTTTGTTGTAACAAAATGCAACCCTTTTTGGGAAAAGTTTTCCCTTTAGCAGGAGACATTTATTTAAACCCAATTTTAATTTCAAAAAACCCATTGCCCTATTTGTGATTATGATTGTTTTATGAAAACGCCCCTTTACTTTATTTATGTCCAAAGCAAGAACACTTTTTTTCCCTAAATTGGGGAGAGATTAGAATTTTAAACTAAAAAAACTAGGGCGGGGGTTAAAACCAAACCGAATCTGTTTGGGTGAAACGGTGACTGACGGAAAAAGGGCAAAATAAAATGGTTACAAATTAAAAAAACCTTAAAAGGGAAAAGAAAAAGGGGGGTGGAGTAAAGTGCCCCACATTAGAAATGACTTAAAACTTACAACCCCAAAACCGATTTAAATAACAATAAACTTGGGAGATTCTATGGTTTTTTAATGCTGGGTTTTCCAAAAACCAAACCCCTCTTAGTAGGAAAATAGTTACCCCCCCCCTACCCCGGACCAGTTTTTAGAAGACTTTTTCCCGAGTCTTTTCCGGAGTAAAAGCAAATTTCGAGAAAAAAAACTGGGCGATTTCAAAATCTGTTTTCAGCACAAAAAAAACGGGCTATGCAAAAGGGAAAAAGCAAATTCTAAGGGTTTAAAAATTTTCACCCCAAAAATTAAAACCCAACCCCGGGTCACACAGTTTCTCCCGCCCCCCCTAATTGACCACATACTTTTTAACCCCTGGAAAAATTTTGTCATCAAAGGGGTCCCTTTTCCCACAGGTCTTAAATGATCATTTCATCATTACTGCACCAGGGAAAACAAATAGGGGTAGGATAGGCCCACACAGGACAAAAAAACGGTCAACTAAAACTAAGTAAAAAACACGGTAAATAGGCTACACAATTGGGGGTGGACAGAGATAACAAGTTTTTACGGACTAAAACGAAAAACCTTTGGGAAAAAAATTTAAAAAAATGTTTTCCCCTCCATTCTTAATTAAAATTTGCACCATTAAAGAGGTTTTGGATTTAAAAGAAGAACTGAACCCTGGATGACTTTCTGAGAAATTTTGATAATATTTTTAAAATTTAGAGACCAGCTTGGGTAAAAAGATTTAAAGCAAACAGGGCAGGAATTGCAGGGACTAAAAGAATTTCCCAAAGGGGGAGGAACAGAGTACATAGGCTTATAAAAGGAGCAAAGGCAAAGCACTACTGCCAAAAATTGGGAAAGTATAAGCAAAACCCCAGAAAGCCTGGCCAAAAACTAAAACAGTTGGGGTTTTAGCCAAAAGGGCCCGTAGAAAAGGTTTTAAAAATAGTCCACTATCGATAATGATTAAAGCCACGAAAAAATCAAGGGGGCAAAATTTTTTTTTAATTCTTTCTACACATCCTTTTCTCAAAAACTAGAAAAAAAAACACCCCTTCAATTTAAAAACCTTTAACACAGACTCTGATAAGTTTTTCAAACATACTATACCAATAAAGGGGGAACCCCCAAAAAGTTGTCAAAAGTAAGTTTAAACCATGATTTAATTTTAAAAAGAACTAAGCAAGGGTTTAAAACCCCAACTAAAGCACAGCCCTGAAAAACAACCCCCTAAGTTTTTCCCAAAAAATGGGGCTTTTTTAAGTCAATCCCTATTGCTCACATAAAAAAATTTTAAACCCAAACACCACTAAAAACCGTACCGGAGGGGTTCAAAGGGGCCAAGTTACTCCCAACTTCAAGAAAAATAGGAGGGCTGAAAGTTTAAACAACTATAGGCCTTTTAGTTTTACTCAGTATAATATTAAAATTTTAGAGAGGGCGGTGTAATTTTTCAAGTATTTAAAAATACCTTAATGACAACAACAATTTTCCATAGCAAACCCAAACGGGGGTTTTTGGGAAATCCAAACCCAAACCCAAAAACCCCCCTTATAAAAATTTGGGATTTACCTGAGAACCCGAAATGTCAAAAGAGGGAAAACCTCATAGGTTTTGGGAACCCCTTTGACCTGCAAAAGGCCCTTGATAAAGTCAACCACAATAAATTTTTAATAAACTTCAGCTATCGGTATAGGGGTTTTGTAGGGCTGGGTTTAAGTCCTACCCTTTGCAACAGGGGGCAAATAGTCCCAAAAACAAAAAAAAGAAACAAACCCCTGCCATAAAAATTGGATTCCCCCAAGGGAGTAATTTTTGGGTCCCTTATTATTCCCTTTTGTTAAATTTAATGATATGCCCGTCATTGCAAGTGCAAACTCCTACTGGGAACAGATGAAAAGTGCCTGTTAGTGGCAGGTAAAGACCCCCCAAGATAATTGCCCAAATTTTTTTAAAAACCGGAACTGGATTTCCCGCCCGCAAATTTGGGTTTGTAGACAACAAAAAAATCATTTCCCCCCCTCGGGGAAAAATTTAACCATTCTCTTTTTGGCCAAAAGGGGAAAAATAAACTTAGAAGGGTAAAATAAATTTAAAGTTCAATTTTAAATGGGAGCCCATTTAAATTTGGGTTTTATCATAAAATATTTTGGGGTTTCCCCCTTTTACCCCCTGCATGTCAGGAGAAAATTTATAGGAAAAGTGTAGTAAAAAAAAGCGAATGCCAGACTGAAGTTTTCCCGTATAGACAACACGTGTCACCTACTGAAAGGGTTTGCAGGACCCTAATTCCCAGCCCTTATACAAAAGCCATTAAAGGGGTTTCCTTGCCTTCCTTTTTGGGAATCTGCCTTTACAAAAAAAAAAAAAATGAAAAAGACTGCAACAGAAATCGGGAAAACCAAATCCCCGTCCCTTCCTGGGGTTTTAACCAAGTCGATGGCCCCCCCCTCCCAAAACCCAAAGATACAGATACTTAAAGCCGGGAAAAAAAATTTCCCCCCCGTAAACCCCCCAAACCACCAAATTTCCGATAACATTCTTTTTTGCCAAAAATACGGGTCTAAAACCAGCAAAAAACAACAAAATACCTTTTATCCGGGGGCGCTTGCAGAGGCAAAAACAAATGTTCGCGGGTTTCACTGGGACCCCACTAAAATCACTTGGCAATGAAATATGGATCCCAGGTTTTCAACCTATACAATGTACAAGTGAACAGGCAAAAGGGGAATGTTTGGCCTGTAACATTGCAGAGTCACTTTGTTTGCACATAACTGCCCTTTAATTTCCTCAAATGACGAAATGGAAGTTTTTTGCAGTAAAGGGCGAGAACCAAAAACCAGCATTGGGTATTTTACAAGCCCTCCCGGGTTCAACATCCCAGCAATTCCAAGGGAAACGCCCCTTTTAAAAAAAATTTACCACTGTCTGGGAAAAACTTTCCCGCTTTCCCGCACCCAACATCTTTCCCCCGGGGGGGTTTCCCCAAATTAAGAAACCCAAAATGGGGGAATATGCCAAAAAATTGTTTCAGAAAAAAAAACCAGGGCAGCCTGATGAAAAACCCCACCCTCACACAGCTTTTAAAATCTGCACAAATTCAATTTTAAACCAGCAAAAAATAAGCCTACTAGCCGGAAAACACTAACCCCAATTCAAATAACAAAGATGACCGATAAGAAATGTCACCATAAACAAAAAAAATATATCTCAGATCCAACATAAATTGAGGGTTTAACAGTAGCGAAAGGGGCCCCAACCGACAAAATGAGACTAAATCACGAGGGGGCCCTTCCCCCAAATTTAACTTTCAATAACAAAAACAAAAAAGTGGGACCAAGTAAAAACAAGTTTCCCAAAACCCCATATAAGCCGGGAAAAATAAACTAAACAACACAGACCCCAACTTATGCCTAAAAACAGATTTTAAATTGGTGGCCAACTCGAATTTTTGCACAAGGGTTATTCCCAAAGAAAAAAAGGGGGATAGATTTAAAAAGAAAGAACAGGGGCCCCCCTTTTCAGGCGACGGGAAAAAAATTTTCAGAGCGGCTAAAAGAGGTTTAAAAAAATTTTGAAATGCCAGGGAACACGGTCAAAAGGAAGAAATAGCAAGCATCGAACTTAAGCTAAAAAAATCCTTTAGGGGTTTAGGAACCCGGGGGGAAGGGAAAAAAACTTAAAAGAAATCGAAAGAAACCCCAAAATAATTTTTTTCTCCTATGCCAAATCAAAGTCCAGAACAACGTCCGAAATTGGGGCCCCCACTTAAACAAGATGGGTCCTACACAGATGGGCAGCAAGGAAATGAGTGAGCTACCAAATCCCAATATACTCAGTTTTTAGCAAAAGGCCCCTAACCAGACTGAAGTCGAAAAATCCCAAAAAAATTTTTTATGAGAGGCCAAAAATTTGATTAACAAAAAACCTTTTCCCATGTTATCCTGACCCAAATGAAATTCGAACAGGCGGGTAAATGGGCAGCCCATGCACTCGGGCCCCCGGGCCAGACTCAAGGAAATCTGTGTTTATCAAGAACTTCAAGAAGCCCCTATCACGAGCCTTTTCCATCCTAATGGAGAGGGCATGGACACGGGGGTCGTCCCTCAGTTTACAAAAACAACAACATAGCCCCACTCCACAAAGGGGCAGTAAAGCACAGCAAAGAACTACAGACCAATACCCACTAACATCCCATATCATAAAAATCTTTGAAAGGTCCTAAGAAGCAAGATCACCACCCATCTAGAAACCCATCAGTTACACAACCCAGGGCAACAGGGTTTTAGAACAGGTCGCTCCTGTCTGTCTCAACTACGGATCACTACGAAAAGGGTCCTAAATGCACTAGAAGACAAAAAGAATGCAGAGTAATATATACAGACTTTGCAAAAGCCTTCGACAAGTGACCATGGCGTAATAGCGCACAAAATGCGCGCTAAAGGAATAACGGGAAAAGTCGTCGTTTGATCTAAAATTTTCCTCACTAACAGAACACAGAAAAGTAGTCGTCAACAAGTAAAGTCCGAGCAGCTACGGGAAAAGCTCTGTTCCACAAGGCACAGTACTAGCTCCCATCTTGTTCCTCATCCTCATATCCGACATAGACAAGGAGTCAGCCACAGCACCGTGTCTTCCTTTGCAGATGACAACCCGAATCTGCATGACAGTGTCCCTTTCCCTTGCAGAAAACTGCAAGGCTCCAGGCGGGAAACAACCAAATCTTTCAGTGGGCTGCAGAAAACAATATGAAGTTCAACGATGAGAAATTTTAATTACTCAGATAGGAAACATGAGGAAATTAAATCTTCATCAAGTACAAAACAATTCTGGGCCACAAAATAGAGCGAAACACCAACGTCAAAGACTCGGGGGTGATTATGGGCGGAGGATCTCACCTTCAAGGGCCATAACATTGTATCAATCGCATCTGCTAAAAAAAATGACAGGATGGAAAAATGAGAACCTTCAAAACTAGGGGGGCCAAGCCCATGATGACACCTTCAGGGCATTTGTTCATCTAGGCTGGAATATTGCTGCACTCTAACAGCACCTTTCAAGGCAGGTGAAATTGCCGACCTAGAAAATGTACAGAGAACTTTTACGGCGCGCATAACGGAGATAAAACACCTCAATTACGGGGAGCGCTTGGGGTTTCTAAACCTGTATTCCCTGGAACGCAGGAGGGAGAGATACATGATTATATACACCTGGAAAATCCTAGAGGGACTATACCGAACTTTGCACACGAAAATCACTCACTACAAAAGCAAAAGACTTGGCCCGACGATGCACCACCCCCCAATGAAAAGCAGGGGGGTCACTAGCACGTTAAGAGACCATACAATAAGTGCAGGGCCCGAGACTGTTCAACTGCCTCCCAGCACACATAAGGGGGATTACCAACAGACCCCTGGCAGTCTTCAAGCTGGCACTGGACAAGCACCTAAAGTCAGTTCCTGATCAGCCGGGCTGTGGCTCGTACGTTGGTTTGCGTGCAGCCAGCAGCAACAGCCTGGTTGATCAGGCACTGATCCACCAGGAGGCCTGGTCACAGACCGGGCCGCGGGGGCATTGACCCCCGAAACTCTCTCCAGGTAAATCACCCAGAACAAAATCGTAAGATTCATCCTGGGGCTGGGACCAAGAGAACATGTAGGCCAGGATAATTACAGCAGTTGGATATGCTGAATGTTGAAGACAGAGTAAAACAACTGAAGCTAAATCATGTTTATAAAATTGCTCACAAACAATGTCCAGAATATCTTGCTGTCAATTTTGTCAAGGTTGGGAACCAAAGCAATCATAGTACTAGGGGGAGAGAGCACAACTTTGTAGTACCCACAGTCAGTGGCCAGGCTTCAAACACCTTTTATTGTACAGCAATAAAGGAATGGAACAGACTGCCTGCACATGTCAAAGCCAGTCATAGCATGAACCAGTTCAAGAAGACTGCCAAAAGGTGTCTGATGAATGTAGCTACAGAAAGGGAGGGGAATGATTTTCTATTTTTTATCTAACATACGTGTAAATTTTACCTTATTCCTAGTAATGACCCTCGTATTGTAGATAGTCTTAATGACCCTCGTATTGTAGATAGTCTTAATGACCCTCGTGTAGTAGTCTTAATGACCCTCGTGTAGTAGATAGTCTTTTTAGTATGATAATAAGATGTTATCTTCATTATAGAATAATAAGAAAATATTATAACCTTTATATTATAATAAGGTAAAAGGACCCCAATGGAAATAAGTCACTCTGTATGACTTTTTTGGGTTATCCCAAGTTCTCTACACATATGCTGCTATGTATGATAATTCTATGTAACTGTATTTGTGTATACCTGAATAAACTTACTTACTTACTTACTCTATTTCTACAACTAAGAACACTCCTCTCCAGCGTTATTCTTCGTCTGTCCTGTCTTCCCTGCTCATCCCATTGGGATCTTACCTGCACGTCTTCGTTCGTGGTGTAGCAGTGCCATCTAGTGGTGGTACTGGCAGTGAAGCAGTGCCATCTAGTGGTGGTAGTGGTGGTGAAGCAGTGCCATCTAGTGGTGGTAGTGGCAGTGAAGCAGTGCCATCTAGTGGTGGTAGTGGCGGTGAAGCAGTGCCATCTAGTGGTGGTAGTGGTGGTGAAGCAGTGCCATCTAGTGGTGGTAGTGGCGGTGAAGCAGTGCCATCTAGTGGTGGTAGTGGCAGTGAAGCAGTGCCATCTAGTGGTGGTAGTGGCGGTGAAGCAGTGCAGTCTAGTGGTGGTAGTGGCGGTGAAGCAGTGCCATCTAGTGGTGGTAGTGGCGGTGAAGCAGTGCCATCTAGTGGTGGTAGTGGCAGTGAAGCAGTGCCATCTAGTGGTGGTAGTGGCGGTGAAGCAGTGCCATCTAGTGGTGGTAGTGGCAGTGAAGCAGTGCCATCTAGTGGTGGTAGTGGTGGTGAAGCAGTGCCATCTAGTGGTGGTAGTGGCGGTGAAGCAGTGCCATCTAGTGATGGTAGTGGCGGTGAAGCAGTGCCATTTAATGGTGGTAGTGGCAGTGAAGCAGTGCCATCTAGTAGTTTATTCTCTATAAGGATTACAATGCTGAGTTTACAGAAATTTGGTTATTGTTTGGTTTACATGTAGTAAAATTGTGATTACAGAGTGTACCACTAGAACACCTAGCATGGCTAGGTATTACAGAGTGTACCACTAGAACACCTAGCATGGCTAGGCATTTCGGGCATCCTTAGTTTTATTCTTAATTGTAAAATATTACAAATTATGAGGTAAGTTGGTATTATGGCTAAGTGACTAAATACTAGTTTATGAGTTTAGCAATGTGAATGCTTTTGTTTTGGCACAGTATATAGTTTCAGTATTGGAGTATCACAGGATTCATTATTTTAAGACTGAGATTAATATTTCTGTTTATGGTCAAATGAGTGAGCGAGTGTAAGTGTGAACCACCAGGTGGTATTCGTGTAGTTAGTTGACGGGGTGTATCAGGGAGATAAGATGTTTTCTAATGGTAGTTTTGAAGGTGATGAATGTGTCTGCAGTTCTAGAGTTCTCAGGTAGGGTATTCCAGATTTTAGGGCCTTTGACATACATTGAATTTTTGTAAAGGTTTAGTCGGACACGGGAATGTCGTAGAGATGTTTGTGTCTGGTGTTATGCCTGTGGGTTCTGTCACAACTATCAAGAAAGCGTTTTAGGTCAAGGTTGATATTAGAGTTTAAGGCCCTGTAGATATAGATTGCACAGTAGTAAGTGTGGATGTACTGAACTGGGAGTAAGTTTAGATCTTTGAAGAGTGGGGGGGTGTGCTGCCAGGGATGGGATTTAGTGATTATTCTTACTGCAGCTTTTTGTTGGGTTATTATTGGCTTTAGGTGTGTTGCTGCAGTTGATCCCCAAGCACAAATAGCATAGGTGAGGTATGGTATAAATAAGTGAGTCGTATAGTGTGAGAAGGGCATTTTGCAGCACGTAGTAATCGTATCTTGGAGAGGATCCCAACCGTTTTGGATACTTTTTTGGCTATATGCTGGATATGGGTGCTAAAAATTCAGGTTGTTGTCAAGGTATAAGCCTAGGAATTTTCCCCCATTATTCTGGTAATTAGAGTGTTGTCAATCTTAATGTTAATTTGTGCATCTCCTGCTCTGCTACCAAACATAATATAGTAGGTTTTGTCAGTGTTAAGCGTAAGTTTATTGGCTGTCATCCAAGTTGATATTTTAATCAGCTCCTCATTCACAATGGTGTTGAGGGTGGCAAGATTAGGGTGAGAGATGACATAAGTCGTGTCATCAGCAAAGAGAATGGGTTTCAGGTGTTGGATACGTTTGGAAGGTCATTGATGTATATGAGGAAGAGCAGGGGACCAAGGACACTTCCCTGCGGAACTCCAGTATCAAGTGGCCGTGTTGCTGATGCTGTGTCTTTAATGGTGACGTACTGATACCTATTAGTAATGTAAGATTTGAAATAAGCAAGCGCATGGCCTCTTATACCGTAGTGGTCAAGTTTGTGGAGTAGGATTTGGTGGTTTACTGTGTCAAAAGCTTTTCTTAGGTCATATAAAAATTCCTAGTGGATATTCCTTATTTTCCAATGCTGTGTAAAGCAGATCTAGCATTTTTATGATTGCATCATTAGTGCTTTTATTTTTCCTGAATCCAAACTGGCAGGGGTTGAGTATGTTTTGAGCCGTTATAAATGATACAGTCTCTCGTACACGAGTTTCTCAAAGATTTTGGATAGCAATGGTAAGTTAGATATTGGCCTATAGTTGTTTAAGTCTGTAGGGTCACCACCTTTATGTATTGGTGTAACCCTTGCCATCTTGAGTAGTTTCGGGAAGGTGCTAGTCTCTATTGACTTGTTAAAAAGTAATGAAATAGCATGCGAAAGGACATGGGCCGCTCGCTTGTACAGTAATGGTGGGACATGAGACAGATTCCCCGAGTTATTTTTAAGTGACTTTATGACCCAATGACTTCCGTGGGCTCAGTTGGTGCAAGATAGAAGGAATTAGGGAAATTTCCATCTAGGTAGTCCCCGGCATGGGCATTGGTATGTGGGATTTAACTGGCGAGATTACATCCTATGTTTGAGAAGAAGTCGTTTATCTTGTTAGCTGTGTCAGTGGGATGTAGAGGTGTTTCATTAGGTTTAGTTAGGACAATATCTTGGTTTTCTCAGTTTGTGGGTCCCTAGAATCTGAGAGAGTGTTTTCCAGGTCTTTTTTATATCTCCTCTAGTGTCTGTGAATCTACTGGAGTAGTATAGTTGTTTGGCTTTTTTTATTACTTTGGTGAGAGCTGATGAATAGTGTTTAAGAGTATCTTTGTGTATTAAGCCCTGTCTATATTGCTTTTCATATTGGTGTTTCTTGTCTATGGATTTCAGAATGGTGCTGGTTAGCCATGGGCAACCAAGCCGTTTGTTTGTGATCTGTTTTGTTTTTATAGGACAATGTTTGTTGTATAGTCTAAGTAATTTGTTAAGAAAGATGTCTGTCCAGTCATCAATACCATTGGCCTTGGAGAATTCTGTAGGCCAATCAACAGTCTCTAGGTCAGCTGTGAACTTCCCTTTCTGAGGCCTCGTCATGGAGTCTAAATGAGACTTTGTTATATTCAAGTGGTGGTTTACTAATGTTTGTCAGGAGGAAGGTAGGGTAAATGGTCTGTAGTGCTATCTGTGATTATCCCTGATTTAAGGGGGGCTAGTATATTGGTCCATATGTGGTCTATTTATGGTTGCACTTGTCTCAGTGAGCCTGGTTGGTTTAGTTATTGTTGGTATGAGAAGTGTGTTGTTCATATTGTTGATGAATCAGTTACAGGCTGATCATCTAGTAAGCCAAGGTTGATGTTGAAGTCTCCAGCTAAGAGAAGGTGGTGCTTATTCATTTGTCTGTTTGTTATTAGTGACTTTAATTTCTCACTGAAATTTGGGATGTTTGTGTGAGGTATCCGGTAAATGGCACCGATTGTTATAGGCGTCTTAAGGTTTTTTACAGTAAAATTAGCAAAAATGTATTCCCCATATTCATCACTAAAGCAAGTGTTGCTAAGACAAGATAATTGGTTAGAGTAATAGATTGCAATACCACCCCCAACTTGGTTTGTTCTGCAGTTGTGAATTGCTGTGTATCCTGGTAGAGGGTAGATATCTATTGTGTCCTGCTTAAGCCAGGTCTCAGTAAGAATAATGCAGGAGAAGGGTGTCTTTAGTGATTCAAGGAGTGCTAGGAGGTCATCATAGTGTTTGCTTAAGGGCCTGTAGTGGTGGTAGTGGCGGTGAAGCAGTGCCATCTAGTGGTGGTAGTCAGAGTTAGTCAGGTTATCAGTGATGGTGTTATAGTGAAGTGAAGCAGTGCCATCTAGTGGTGGTAGTCAGAGTTAGTCAGGTTATCAGTGATGGTGTTATAGTGAAGTGAAGCAGTGCCATCTAGTGGTGGTAGTCAGAGTTAGTCAAGTTATCAGTGATGGTGTTATAGTGAAGGTCAGGACAGTGACCAACCTCAAGGTCACTAAAGGTCACTTGAACTTCAGTGGTCGTTCAGAAGAGACGTGTTGCTCCTCCTCCTGCCGCCCCGCCGGCTTTACCGCTTTCTCACGTAAGTATTGTCTAGTGACGTATTTGCCAGTACAACAGCAGAGTTGAGCTGCAGCTCCTGGTCCCCACCACCAGTTTGATCACCAAATTATTAATATAATAGTCTTGGGGGGGTGCGGGGGGGTGATTGACCTAAGTGGAGGGGTTTTGATGCGAGGAACTGGAGCTAATCCTCTTCCTCGGATCAAACAATATTTGTGTATGTAGTTCTGGGCTATTTTTTCCATTATTGAGAAATAACTTAGTGAAGGTCTCTTGATCCAAGGAACTTGCGCCTTGTGATCCAGATATAAACAAATGTTAATATATTGTTAATTATGTTAATGTGAAAGATATATTTAAGATAAACATTACTATGTTAAATATTAATGTTTATATTAGTAATGTTACTAGTTTATATTAGTAATGTTACTAGTTTATATTAGTAATGTTACTAGTTTATATTAGTAATGTTACTAGTTTATATTAGTAATGTTACTAGTTTTATATAGTAATGTTACTAGTTTATATTAGTAATGTTACTAGTTTATATTAGTAATGTTACTAGTTTATATTAGTAATGTTACTAGTTTATATTAGTAATGTTACTAGTTTATATTACCTGGTAATGTTTGTTACATTGATCAACACAGCAACATTGATCAACACAGCAACATTGATCAACACAGCAACATTGATCAACACAGCAACATTGATCAACACAGCAACATTGATCAACACAGCAACACTGATCAACACAGCAACACTGATCAACACAGCAACACTGATCAACACAGCAACATTGATCAACACAGCAACACTGATCACAGCAACACTGATCAACACAGCAACACTGATCAACACAGCAACACTGATCAACACAGCAACATTGATCAACACAGCAACACTGATCAACACAGCAACACTGATCAACACAGCAACACTGATCAACACAGCAACATTGATCAACACAGCAACATTGATCAACACGGCAACATTGATCAACACAGCAACATTGATCAACACAGCATTGATCAACACAGCAACACTGATCAACACTGCAACATTGATCAACACAGCAACACTGATCAACACGGCAACACTGATCAACACGGCAACATTGATCAACACAGCAACATTGATCAACACAGCAACATTGATCAACACAGCTTCAACATTGATCAACACGCAACATTGATCAACACAGCAACATTGAATCAACACGGCAACATGATCAACACAGCAACATTGATCAACACGGCAACATTGATCAACATAGCAACATTGATCAACACAGCAACATTGATCAACACAGCAACATTGATCAACACAGCAACACTGATCAACACAGCAACACTGATCAACACGGCAACATGATCAACACAGCAACATTGATCAACACAGCAACATTTGATCAACACAGCAACATTGATCAACACAGCAACATTGATCAACACAGCAACATTGATCAACACAGCAACATTGATCAACACGGCAACATTGATCAACACGGCAACATTGATCAACACAGCAACATTGATCAACACAGCAACATTGATCAACACGGCAACATTGATCAACATAGCAACATTGATCAACATAGCAACATTGATCAACACAGCAACATTGATCAACACGGCAACATTGATCAACACAGCAACATTGATCAACACAGCAACATTGATCAACACAGCAACATTGATCAACACAGCAACACTGATCAACACAGCAACACTGATCAACACAGCAACACTGATCAACACAGCAACACTGATCAACACGGCAACATTGATCAACACAGCAACATTGATCAACACAGCAACACTGATCAACACGGCAACATTGATCAACACAGCAACATTGATCAACACGGCAACATTGATCAACACAGCAACATTGATCAACACAGCAACACTGATCAACACAGCAACACTGATCACAGCAACACTGATCAACACGGCAACACTGATCAACACGGCAACACTGATCAACACGGCAACACTGATCAACACAGCAACATTGATCAACACAGCAACATTGATCAACACAGCAACATTGATCAACACAGCAACATTGATCAACACAGCAACATTGATCAACACAGCAACATTGATCAACACGGCAACATTGATCAACACGGCAACATTGATCAACACGGCAACATTGATCAACACAGCAACATTGATCAACACAGCAACATTGATCAACACGGCAACATTGATCAACACGGCAACATTGATCAGCACGGCAACATTGATCAACACAACATTGATCAACACGGCAACATTGATCAACACGGCAACATTGATCAACACAGCAACATTGATCAGTCTGAGGAGTGGAGACAACCACATCAGTAAATGGTCTGACCCCTAACATTTAGTGTTGTGGAGATGCAGCAGTTGGAGACGTCATTACAGGTGGGCGGGGCCCACTTGTAAGGTATTTCCAGGTTATAAGTCCACTAAAGTTTGGTTATTTTAGGAGATAGTAATTATATTAAGTGGGAAGGTGGTGGGGAGAGTATAGGAAACATTGTAAGTGTTATTAAAAGTAACTTAGTGGGAAGTGCTAACTTATCTCTCGACCAGAGATGAAATCTCTGGCCAGGAAATAATAAGGAATGTATTCTGTAGGTCACCTTGAATGTGGTGGAAATAAAAATTAGAGAAATGGTCGTAAAGCTTAAATTGAAGACTGATTAGATTTTATTAAGTTTTAGTTAGTGTGATATATTCATTATGTAGTGTATACCTCTGATCCACCATGAAGCCTGGTCACAGACCGGGTCGCGGGGGCGTTGACACCCGCAACCCTCTCCAGGTAAACTCCAGGTATACCCATCCTGCAAGATTGTAGGAAGCAGAGATGATGTGTGTAAGTGATGTATCATGGCACAGTTGGTAGTGGCGTCAACTGAAGAACCGGGATTCGATCCTAGGCACAAGTGGGCAGGTTCCCTTGTATCCATTGGCACTGTTCACATGCAGGAGGAACACTGCAGCAGGCCTACTGGCATTGAGCAGACCTACTGGTAGGGGTCGCATCCTGGGGGAGTATAAATACCCTAATATAAATGTCATGGATGTCATCCTGACTTGATTGTGTAATTCTGTGTTAATGTATCGCGTTAATAATTATACTGAGATAGTTTATTGTGGTGATGGTAATGGTAGAGGTCTTGATGCCGAGTGTAAGAACAGCCTATTAAATCAGACCCTCTTCATCTTACCAAACCCCCCCTTGATCTTACTTAGACCCCTCTTGATGTCACCCAGAACCCCCTTCATCTTACCTAGACCCCCTTGATGTTACCTAAACCCCCCATTATCTTACCTAGACCCTCTTGATCTTACCTAGACCCCCTTGTTCTTACTTAACCCCCCATTATCTTACCTAGATCCCCTTGATCTTACCTAGACCCCCCTTTTTCTTACTTAACCCCCCATTATCTTACCTAGATCCCCTTGATCTTACCTAGACCCCCTTGATCTTTCCTAAACCCCCATTATCTTACCTAAACCTCCACGATCTTACCTAAACCCCCTTGATCTTACCTAAACCCCCTTGATCTTACGTAGACCCCTTTGATGTCATCCAGACACCCGTTGATCTTGCCTAGACCACCTTGACCTTACCTAGACCACCTTGATCTCACCTATAACCCCTTGATCTTACCTTCACCTTCCTTCATCCTCCCTTGCGCTGCCACTGCTCTACAAATTAGTTAGGCCTATACCTGGAGTATGCTGCATAGTTATGGTGTATATATCACTTTGTAGGTCTACAATTATTTAGTTTCTATCAAAATAGGTTATAGAATTAGGTAGTGTTAAGTAGGATAGGTAAGGTACATAATTGGAGAATCTGCTATATGCATAATGAATGCATATAGCAGGGGAGAGTAATCTCCCCTGAAGGCATAGATTACGTAGAACTGTAGGCCTGGGAACCCACCAACGACCTTCAGTAGCTGTATGCAGTCTGTTATTGTACATGGTTTCCGTGGGGATTTTGGTGGGTTCCAGGCTTTGGGTAGTGGTTGTGGTGGGTGTTCTACGTTTTTTATGCCTTTGGTCAAACTCCAAACTTAAATATTGACTCATTAAGTTTACACAGTTTTATCATTTTGGATAATTAAGCGACGTTCAGGTTCCTATGAATATAAAAGTTTTAGTGTCCAGAATTGCAGTTGGTTTGATAGTTTGTAAGTAATAAAGTGTAACACTTGTGGCAGCAGACGTTAATGATGAATATAATGAAAACTTCTGTAATCTGAAGTGTTAGTTGGCAGAAAGGATTAACTAACATCTGATGCTGATGAATATATTTTAGGGGGGTGAGTTTAGATTTGTTATTAGTGGGAACAGCATTTTTTAACCCTGTGTAACTTAGTGGGAAGATTAACTAAATCTCCCGACCAGAGATTAAATCTCTGGTCGGGAAAAAATGGGGAATGTATTCTGTAGGTCACCTTGAATGTGGTGGATATAAAAATTAGAGAAATGGTCGTAAAGCTTAAATTGAAGACTGATTAGATTTTATTAAGTTTTAGTTAGTGTGATATATTCATTATGTAGTGTATACCTCTGATCCACCATGAAGCCTGGTCACAGACCGGGTCACGGGGGCGTTGACACCCGCAACCCTCTCCAGGTAAACTCCAGGTATACCCATCCTGCAAGATTGTAGGAAGCAGAGATGATGTGTGTAAGTGATGTATCATGGCACAGTTGGTAGTGGCGTCAACTGAAGAACCGGGATTCGATCCCAGGCACAAGTGGGCAGGTTCCCTTATATCCATTGGCACTGTTCACATGCAGGAGGAACACTGCAGCAGACCTACTGGCCCATGTTAGGCAGGTTCAACTCTCGACTACTCATTTGTCTAACCTATCACATGACGGGATAAATTTACCTTAGACAGAATATATTATAACCGCAAAAATCAATAATAATTCTTCAGAAATGTGGAATTAACCACATCTTCCTATTTTCAGTAGTATAGCCTTGTGGGTTTAGCGCTTACGACTCCAGAGTCTGTATTAAAGCATCTTGATGGGGGGGGGGCAATTTGTAATGAAATTGGGTTATTCTGTGTATATAGAGAGACTTTGTAGACCCCCTTGATCTTACCTAGACCCCCTTGATCTTACCTAGACCCCCTTGATCTTACCTAGACCCCCTTGATCTTACCTAGACCCCTTGATCTTACCTAGACCCCTTGATCTTACCTAGACCCCTTGATCTTACCTAACCCCCTTGATCTTACCTAGACCCCCTTGATCTTACCTAGACCCCCTTGATTTTACCTAGACCCCCTTGATCTTACCAAAACCCCCTTGATCTTACCTAGACCCTCCTTGATCTTGCCTAGACCCCCTTGATCTTACCTATGTCCCCTTGAGCTTACCTATACCCCCTTGATCTTGCCTAGACCCTCTTTGACCTTACCTAGACCCCCTTGATCTTACCTAGACCCCTTGATCCTACCTATACCCTCCTTGATCTTCCCTATAACCCATTGATCTTACCTACACCCACCTTGATCTTGCCTAGACCCCCTTGATCTTACCTATGCCCCCTTGATCTTACATATACCCCTTTGATTTTGCCTAGACCCTCTTTGATCTTACCTAGACCCCCTTGATCTTACCTGTACCCTCCTTGATCTTCCCTATAACCCATTGAACTTACACCCACATTGATCTTACCTAGACTCACCTTGATGTTACCTAGACCTCCTCTGATCTTGCCTAGACCCTCCTTAATCTTGACTAGACCCCTTTGATGTTACCTAGACCCCTTTGTTCTTGCCTATAGCCACCTTGATCTTACCTACACCCACCTTGATCTTACCTACACCCACCTTGATCTTACCTACACCCACCTTCATCTTACCTAGACTCCCTTGATCTTAACTAGACTCCCTTGATCTTACCTAGAGCCCTTGGTCTTATCAAAACCCCTTTGATCTTTCCTAAACCTCTCTTGATCTTACCTAGACCCACCTTGATCTTACCTAGACTCAATTGATCTTAGCTAACCCCCCTGATCTTACCTAGAACAACCTTGATATTACCTAGAACCACCTTGATCTTACCTAGAACCACCTTGTTCTTACCTGGACCCTCTTGATCATACCTAGACCCCCTTGATCTTACCTAGACCCTCCTTGATTTTACCTAGACCCCTTTGATCTTACCTAGACCCTCCTTGATTTTACCTAGACCCCTTTGATCTTACCTAGACCCCTTTGTTCTTACCTAGACCTCTTTGATCTTAGCTAAATTTCCTTGATCTTACCTAGACCCCCCTTGATCTTACCTAGACCCCCCTTGATCTTACCTAGACCCCCCTTGATCTTACCTAGACCCCCTTGATCTTAGCTAAACCCCTTGATCTTACCTAGACCCCTTTGATCTTACTTAAACCCTCATGATTTTACCTAGACCCCCTTTACCTTACCTACACCCCCTTGATCTCACCTATAACCCTTAATTCACTTTTACCTTCCTTCATCTTCCCTTGCGCCGCCACTGCTCTACAAATTAATTAGACCTATTCCTGGAGTATGCTGCATAGTTATGGTGTATATTTCACTTTGTAGGTCTACAATTATTTAGTTTCTATCAAAATAGGTTATAGAATTAGGTAGTGTTAAGTAGGATAGGTAAGGAAACATAATTGGAAAATCTTGCTATATGCATAATGAATGCTTATAGCAGGGGGGGATAATCTCCCCTGAAGACATAGATTTACGTAGAACTTTTAGGCCTGGGAACCCACCAACGACCTTCAGTAGCTGTATGCAGTCTTTTAAATGTACAGGGTTTCCGTGGGGATTTTGGTGGGTTCCAGGCTTTGGGTAGTGGTTGTGGTGGTGTTCTACGTTTTTAATGCCTTTGGTCAAACTGCAAATTTAAAAATTTTTGACCATTAAGTTTACACGTTTTATCATTTTGGTTTAATTTAAGCGACGTTCAGGTTCCTATGAATATAAAAGTTTAGTGTCCAGAATTGCAGTTGGTTTGATAGTTTGTAAGTAAAAGTGTAACACTTTGGCGGGCAGACGTTAATGATGAATATAATGAAAACTTCTGTAATCTGAAGTGTTAGTTGGCAGAAAGGATTAACTAACATCTGATGCTGATGAGTATAGTTAGGGGGGTGAGTTAGATTGTTATTAGTGGGAACAGCATTATTAACCCTGTAGTAACTTAGTGGGAAGTATTAACTGATCTCCCGACCAGAGATTAAATCTCTGGTCGGGAAATAATAAGGAATGTATTCTGTAGTTAGTGCGACATGTTTATTATGCAGTGTATACCCCTGATCCACCATGAAGCCTGGTCACAGACAGGGCCGCGGGGGCGTAGACTCCCTTGTTTTTACCTAGACCCCCTTGATCTTACCTAGACCCCCTTGTTCTTACCTAGACCTCCTTGATCTTACCTAGATTCCTTTGATCTTACCTAGACCCACTTGATCTTACCTAGGCCCCCTTGATCTTACCAAGATTCCCTTGATCTTACATAGATTTCTTTGATCTTACCTAGACCCCCTTGATCTTACCTAGACCCCCTTGATCTTACCTAGACCCCCTTGATCTTATCTAGACCCCCTTGTTCTTACCAAGACCCCTTTGTTCTTACCTAGACCCCCTTGTTCTTACCTAGATCCCCCTGTTTTTACGTAGACCCCCTTGTTCTTACCTAGATTCGTTTGATCTTACCTAGACCCCCTTGATCTTACCTAGATTCCCTTGTTCTTACCTAGACCCCCTTGTTCTTAAACCTAGACCCCCTTGTTCTTACCCCCTTCCCTTTTTTTTACCTAGCCCCCCTTGTCTTACCTAGATTCCCTTGACTTTCCCCCTAGACTCCCTTAATCTTTTTCTATACCCCTTTGATCTTACCTAAACCCCCCTTGACCCCCTTGATCTTGCACTGACCCCTTTGATGTTACCCAGACCCTCTTTGACTAACCTAGACCCTCCTTGATCTTGCCTATACCCCTTCGTCATACCTAGGCCTCCTTGATCTTACATAGACCCCTTTGACGTTATCCAGACCCCACTTCATCTTACCTGGCCCCCCTTGATCTTGCCTAACCCCCCTTGATCTTTCCTAAACCTCCCTTGATCTTACCTAGAACCCCTTGATCTTACCTAGACGCCCTTGATTTTACCTAGACTGATGTTACCCAGACCCCCTTTGATCTTACCTAGACCTTCCTTGATCTTACCTAGACCTTCCTTGATCTTACCTACTCTCTCCTTGAGCTTACCTAGACCATTTTGATCATACCTAGACCCCTTCGATGTTACCCAGACCCCCTTTGATCTTACCTAGACCCCCTTAATCTTACATAGACCCCTTTGACGTTATCCAGACCCCTCTTCAAGTTACCTGGACCACCTTGACCTTACATAGACCCCCTTGTTCTTACCTGGACCCCTTGATCTTACCTAGACTCCCTTGATGTTGCCTAGACCTCCCTTGACCTTTCCTAGACCCCCCTGATCTCACCTAGAACCCCTTGATCTTACCTGTACCTTCCTTCATCCTCCCTTGCGCCGCCACTGCTCTACAAATTAGTTAGGCCTACACCTGGAGTATGCTGCATAGTTATGGTGTATATATCACTTTGTAGGTCTACAATTATTTAGTTTCTATCAAAATAGGTTATAGAATTAGGTAGTGTTAAGTAGGATAGGTAAGGTACATAACTGGAGAATCTGCTATATGCATAATGAATGCATATAGCAGGGGAGAGTAATCTCCCCTGAAGGCATAGATTACGTAGAACTGTAGGCCTGGGAACCCACCAACGACCTTCAGTAGCTGTATGCAGTCTGTTATGTACTGGTTTCCGTGGGGATTTTGTGGGTTCCAGCTTTGGGTATGTTGTGGTGGGTTTTTCTACGTTTTTTAGCCTTTGGTCAAACTCAACTTAATTTTGATCATTAAGTTTACAACAGTTTTTCATTTTGGATAATTTAAGCGACGTTCAGGTTCCTAATGAATATAAAAGTTTTAGTGTCCAAAATTTGGGCAGTTTGTTTGATAGTTTGTAAGTAATAAAGTGTAACATTGTGGCAGAAAGACGTTAATGATGAATATAAAATGAAAATTGTAATTGAGTGTTGGCAGAAAAGATTAACTAACATCTGATGCTATGAGTTATAGTTAGGGGGGTGAGTTAGATTGTTATTAGTGGGAACGCATTATTAACCCTGTAGTTTTACTTAGTGGGAATTTAATGATCTCCCGACCAGAGATTAAATCTCTGGTCGGGAATTAATAAGGAATGTATTCTGTAGTTAGTGCGATATGTTTTTATGAAAGTGTATACCCCTGATCACCATGAAGCTGTCATCAGACCGGGCCGCGGGGCGTAGACCCCCATTGTTTTTACCTAGACCCCTTGATCTTACCTAGACCCCCTTGATCTTACCTAGACCCCCTTGTTCTTACCTAGACCTCCTTGATCTTACCTAGATTCCTTTGATCTTACCTAGACCCACTTGATCTTACCTAGACCCACTTGATCTTACCTAGGCCCCCTTGATCTTACCTAGATTCCCTTGATCTTACCTAGATTCTTTGATCTTACCTAGACCCCCTTGATCTCCTAACCCCTTGTTACCTAGCACCTTGATCTTATCTAGCCCCCTTGTTATTACCAAACCCTTGTTCTTACCTAGACCCCCTGTTCTTACCAGTCCCCCCGTTTTTACCTAGACCCCTTGTTCTTCCCTAGATTCGTTGATCTACCTAGAACCCCTGACTTACTAGATTCCCTTGTTCTACCTAACCCCCTAAATCACCAAGCCCTTTGTTCTTACCTAACCCCCTTGTCCTTACCTAGACCCCCTTGATCTTACCTAGACCCCCTTGATCTTATCTAGACCCCCTTGTTCTTACCAAGACCCCTTTGTTCTTACCTAGACCCCCTTGTTCTTACCTAGTCCCCCTGTTTTTACCTAGACCCCTTGTTCTTACCTAGATTCGTTTGATCTTACCTAGACCCCCTTGATCTTACCTAGATTCCCTTGATCTTACCTAGACCCCCTTAATCTTACCTATACCCCTTTGATCTTACCTAAACCCCCCTTGACCCCCTTGATCTTACACTGACCCCTTTGATGTTACCCAGACCCCCTTTGACTATACCTAGACCCTCCTTGATCTTGCCTATACCCCTTCGTCATACCTAGGCCTCCTTGATCTTACATAGACCCCTTTGACGTTATCCAGACCCCATTCATTTTACCTGGACCCCTTGCCCCTACATAGACCCCCTTGATCTTGCCTTAACCCCCCTTGATCTTGCCTAAACCCCCCTTGATCTTACCTAAACCTCCCTTGATCTTACCTAGAACCCCTTGATCTTACCTAGACCCCCTTGATTTTACCTAGACTGATGTTACACAGACCCCCTTTGATCTTACCTAGACCTTCCTTGATCTTACCTACTCTCTCCTTGACCTTACCTAGACCCTTTTGATCTTACCTAGACCCCTTCGATGTTACCTAGACCCCCTTGATCTTACATAGACCCCTTTGACGTTATCCAGACCCCTCTTCAAGTAACCTGGACCACCTTGACCTTACATAGACCCCCTTGTTCTTACCTAGACCCCCTTGATCTTACCTAGACCCCCTTGATCTTACCTAGACCCCCTTGATCTTATCTAGACCCCCTTGTTCTTACCAAGACCCCTTTGTTCTTACCTAGACCCCCTTGTTCTTACCTAGATCCCCCTGTTTTTACCTAGACCCCCTTGTTTCTTACCTAGATTCGTTTGATCTTACCTAGACCCCCTTAATCTTACCTATACCCCTTTGATCTTACCTAAACCCCCCTTGACCCCCTTGATCTTACACTGACCCCTTTGATGTTACCCAGACCCCCTTTGACTATACCTAGACCCTTCTTGATCTTGCCTATACCCCTTCGTCATACCTAGGCCTCCTTGATCTTACATAGACCCCTTTGACGTTATCCAGACCCCCCTTCATCTTACCTGGACCCCCTTGACCCTACATAGACCCCCCTTGATCTTGCCTAAACCCCCCTTGATCTTGCCTAAACCCCCCTTGATCTTGCCTAAACCCCCCTTGATCTTACCTAAACCTCCCTTGATCTTACCTAGAACCCCTTGATCTTACCTAGACCCCCTTGATTTTACCTAGACTGATGTTACCCAGACCCCCTTTGATCTTACCTAGACCTTCCTTGATCTTACCTACTCTCTCCTTGACCTTACCTAGACCCTTTTGATGTTACCTAGACCCCTTCGATGTTACCTAGACCCCCTTGACGTTATCCAGACCCCTCTTCAAGTTACCTGGACCACCTTGACCTTACATAGACCCCCTTGTTCTTACCTGGACCCCTTGATCTTACCTAGACTCCCTTGATGTTGCCTAGACCTCCCTTGACCTTTCCTAGACCCCCCTGATCTCACCTAGAACCCCTTGATCTTACCTGTACCTTCCTTCATCCTCCATTGCGCCGCCACTGCTCTTCAAATTAGTTAGGCCTATACCTGGAGTATGCTGCATAGTTATGGTATATATTTCACCGGTGGCTCGGTGGCCTGGTGGCTAAAGCTCCCGCTTCACACACGGAGGGCCCGGGTTCGATTCCCGGCGGGTGGAAATTCCGACACGTTTCCTTACACCTATTGTCCTGTTCACCTAGCAGCAAATAGGTACCTGGGTGTTAGTCGACTGGTGTGGGTCGCATCCTGGGGGACAAGATTAAGGACCCCAATGGAAATAAGTTAGACAGTCCTCGATGACGCACTGACTTTCTTGGGTTATCCTGGGTGGCTAACCCTCCGGGGTTAAAAATCCGAACGAAATCTTATCTTATCTTATCTGTCTACAATTATTTAGTTTCTATCAAAATAGGTTATAGAATTAGGTAGTGTTAAGTAGGATAGGTACGGAAAAATAATTTGGGGAATCTGCTATATGCATAATGAATGCATATAGCAGGGAGAGTAATCTCCCTGAAGACTAGAAATTTCGTAGAACTGTAGGCCTGGGAACCCACCAACGACCTTCAGTAGCTGTATGCAGTCTGTTATTGTACATGGTTTCCGTGGGGATTTTGGTGGGTTCCAGGCTTTGGGTAGTGGTTGTGGTGGGTGTTCTACGTTTTTTATGCCTTTGGTCAAACTCCAAACTTAAATATTGACTCATTAAGTTTACACAGTTTTATCATTTTGGATAATTTAAGCGACGTTCAGGTTCCTATGAATATAAAAGTATTAGTGTCCAGAATTGCAGTTGGTTTGATAGTTTGTAAGTAATAAAGTGTAACACTTGTGGCAGCAGACGTTAATGATGAATATAATGAAAACTTCTGTAATCTGAAGTGTTAGTTGGCAGAAAGGATTAACTAACATCTGATGCTGATGAGTATAGTTAGGGGGGTGAGTTAGATTGTTATTAGTGGGAACAGCATTATTAACCCTGTAGTAACTTAGTGGGAAGTATTAACTGATCTCCCGACCAGAGATTAAATCTCTGGCCTGGAAATAATAAGGAATGTATTCTGTAGTTAGTGCGACATGTTTATTATGCAGTGTATACCCCTGATCCACCATGAAGCCTGGTCACAGACCGGGCCGCGGGGGCGTAGACTCCCTTGTTTTTACCTAGACCCCTTGATCTTACCTAGACCCCCTTGTTCTTACCTAGACCTCCTTGATCTTACCTAGATTCCTTTGATCTTACATAGATTTCTTTGATCTTACCTAGACCCCCTTGATCTTACCTAGACCCCCTTGATCTTACCTAGACCCCCTTGATCTTACCTAGACCCCCTTGATCTTATCTAGACCCCCTTGTTCTTACCAAGACCCCTTTGTTCTTACCTAGACCCCCTTGTTCTTACCTAGATCCCCCTGTTTTTACGTAGACCCCCTTGTTCTTACCTAGATTCGTTTGATCTTACCTAGACCCCCTTGATCTTACCTAGATTCCCTTGTTCTTACCTAGACCCCCTTGTTCTTACCTAGACCCCCTTGTTCTTACCTACACTTCCCTGTTTTTACCTAGACCCCCTTGATCTTACCTAGATTCCCTTGATCTTACCTAGACTCCCTTAATCTTATCTATACCCCTTTGATCTTACCTAAACCCCCCTTGACCCCCTTGATCTTGCACTGACCCCTTTGATGTTACCCAGACCCTCTTTGACTAACCTAGACCCTCCTTGATCTTGCCTATACCCCTTCGTCATACCTAGGCCTCCTTGATCTTACATAGACCCCTTTGACGTTATCCAGACCCCACTTCATCTTACCTGGACCCCCTTGATCTTGCCTAACCCCCCCTTTATCTTTCCCAAACCCCCTTGATCTTTCCCAGAACCCCCTTTATCTTTCCCGCGCCCTTTATTTTTTCCCTTTTTTT